>OY987228.1:2394158-2426658 GCA_963920705.1 Odiellus spinosus | reverse complement strand
AGGGGGCGAACCCAGCCCTATCACTGCGCGTAATACCCTCTTCAGACGAGGCGTATTTAGCCGTGGTTGAATCAGATTTAACCGAGGTTTACATAACCTTTTCAGTTCAATAAACCTCGGTTAATTTTGAATAAACCATGGTTAAATCTGATTAAACCGGCTAGTTACGCCTCGTCTGAGAAGGGGTATCAGCGTTAGATTCACCCCTTTTGTATGCCTGATACTGACGGAAACCGACCCGTGCCTACCCCCTTTTCTTATGTCAAAAAAGCGTTTGAAACGGGTGTTACGTCATACCCTTTTCAGACGAGTCGTAACTAGCCGGTTTAATCATATATAACCGTGGTTTAGTTACAATTAACCGATGTTTATAGAACTGAGAAGGCTACGTAAACCTCGGTTAAATCTGATTAAACCACGGCTTATTTTGCCTCGTCTGAAGATGATTCAAGGGTAGAACTTGATGAACTTCTCGGATACTGTCCAGTTGGAACAAAGGATGTTTCAGGGTGGCTTGAGGATATCGGAAAATTTGTTGGTCTTCGGCAATTATTGAAGGATTCAACATTTTCCCGAAATGGTCTAGCTGATATAGACGAAGGGTTAATGGATTCGGACAACTCATTAATACGTGTCTCATTCTGAAATAAAGATCGAATATCCTCCAACGTGTTCAGCAATTGAGATTGCACAGAGTTATTATAATCAGAATTCATTATATTGCAACTGAAGTTAGTACATTCTGTTCATTGCTAAAATTTTAAAACTCCAATTCAACCGTCGAGTCCGTCGACCTACACAGTCCGAGAGGCATACGCAAACTGATTTGAAAGATTCAAGACTCTCTCTCTGAATTTCTCGTATCGCTCGTGGGAAAAAAAACCAAATCATCGAAGTGTGGGAAACAGAAATAGTTTTAAATTTTATAGTCAGAGTATTTTAACGTCGAGTAGAGAAAAATCAACCTATAAGCTCTGACATATAAAAAAGGGGAAGCAAACTCGCGTCACTCCTGTGAAAAAAAAAACCTCTAAGTGTGGGAAACGGATATAGTTTTACATTTTATAGTCAGAGTATTTTAACGTCGAGTAGAGAAAAATCAACCTATAAGCTCTGACATATAAAAAAGGGGAAGCAAACTCGCGTCACTCCTGTGAAAAAAAAAACCTTGAAGTGTGGGAAACGGATATAGTTTTACATTTTATAGTCAGAGTATTTTAACGTCGAGTAGAGAAAAATCAACCTATAAGCTCTGACATATAAAAAAGGGGAAGCAAACTCGCGTCACTCCTGTGAAAAAAAAACCTTGAAGTGTGGGAAACGGATATAGTTTTACATTTTATAGTCAGAGTATTTTAACGTCGAGTAGAGAAAAATCAACCCATAAGCTTTTAGATATAAAAAAGGGGTAGGCAAACTAGGAATCCTTCAGTATCCGGCATGAAAAGGGGGCGAACCGAGCCCTATCACTGCGCTTAATACCCTCTTCAGACGAGGCGTATTTAGCCGTGGTTGAATCAGATTTAACCGAGGTTTACATAGCCTTTTCAGTTCAATAAACCTCGGTTAATTTTGAATAAACCATGGTTAAATCTGATTAAACCGGCTAGTTACGCCTCGTCTGAGAAGGGGTATCAGCGTTAGATTCACCCCTTTTGTATGCCTGATACTGACGGAAACCGACCCGTGCCTACCCCCTTTTCTTATGTCAAAAAAGCGTTTGAAACGGGTGTTACGTCATACCCTTTTCAGACGAGTCGTAACTAGCCGGTTTAATCATATATAACCGTGGTTTAGTTACAATTAACCGATGTTTATAGAACTGAGAAGGCTACGTAAACCTCGGTTAAATCTGATTAAACCACGGCTTATTTTGCCTCGTCTGAAGAGGGTATCAGAGAATCAAAAGGAGCAGTAGTACCCACGGCCCACGCGCCAAGAAAACGGAAATAAATCAAACCACTCTGGCCGAGGTTGGTTAGATACATGGTTCGTGCTAAAAGAGGCACACGCGAAGTAACGAATCATCCGAATGACGTCGTTTCCTTTCCCACGATTGTAAAGGAAAAACTAAACTAAAAGTAAAACTAAAAACTCCCTTCAAATGAGATGAATGAAACGAGCGAACGTCGTTCTTCGTAATAGTCCTACTTGATATTAAAAACAGATGGCTAAGCCCATAATTAGCTATACCCCTCACATTTGAAAAGAGGCCGAAGATAAATTGACCTTTCATTTTTCGACCTATTAATTTTTTCCATTTCCCACTCTTCATTTGTTTCCACTCTTCATTTTTTTCACTTTTCACTTTTTTCGCCCTCCCTTTATCTCGGTCCTCGTCGCACAGAAATCAACTACGTGAAATTCCGCTTCAGAGAAAAGTTTCGCGGGGGCGGGGGTCTTTTGACCTGGACTATTCACTAAGCCTACGACCCCCTCGCCTTTACTGTGATTTTAAATGGGCCTTACACAATGACCCTGAAATACACTAGAGTGTTGGAGTACACAAAATATAAAATAATTTGGAAAATAACAAGACTAAACAGAAAATACGCTAGCGGAAAAATACGGAAAATTTCCCGACTTACAACAGAGTTCTACTTTCCATTTCTATAGTTACCCCGATTCACATTTGCTGATTGATCGGCACTTCCACTATAAAAACTATCCCCGTGTATCCCGACTAAATCTACTTTCCAAGTAAATTTAAAAATGATTTCTATTTAAATATTAACTTGTAAATTTTTTTTTTCAAATGCATTTTTGTCAGACTATACTTTCCCTTTAAATGCATCCAGGCAACTGGGGGCTGTTATATACCGATGGTTTAAAGGGAAGGTGAAGAGGAAAATCAAGTGATTTTGTTATCGGTTTCTTTACTAAAATAACAATAATTTAAAACCGAGTAAAACATTCGGGAAGCGTATCTGAATTATTTTAATATTAAAAGGAGTGGATTTTTACATTACGTCATTGATAAATTAAATTAATTAGTCTAATAAAATTAGAGTGGCACGCACTGAATAACGCGCGATTTGGAATATTGTTTGCGCCTAATTATTCAATTAGGTGCAAACAACATTCCAAATCGCGTGTCATATAACATCAGGCGTGTATTATATAAACATTAGCACTGATTAGTGCGTGCCACTCAAAATTTTCTAACCTGAAGGCGGGTGTCACTTGATTGGCCGGAGGATGATGCCATTTTAATGCCAAAACCGAAACCTTTTTTGATTTTTAAAATAAATCAGAGACGATTCCCGAATGTTTTTCTACGGAAACGGATCTTAATTTTTTTATAGTAAAAGAATCGATAAAAAATGTGTGATTCTCCCTTCTTCCTCCCTTTAACGGTGCTGCAGGCGGTATCAGACGTTTTTGCTCTTACTACAAGAGTAACTGGTCATATAATAGCTCCCCTTCACCAGTACAGACACGTATTCGCCGCGCGTGATAATAGTGCTGCAGACGTGCAGTCGGTATTCGACTAGATCCGCTTCACCATTTCAACACGTTTTCAAGAAATCCAAATTTATAGTTTAATTTAGAAAATGATATTTATCGTCTTAGTTATTATCCTATTGGTGAAACCGTCACAACCTAACGAAGTAGTCGATTATTTGAACGAGTTGCGCAGTTTCATAGAAAGTTTTCAAAGGACCTATATGAGCGGTGATCTAAATTTAGTCGAGTTAAATTGGGGTCGATTCTTCTAAACTAACAAAGACTAAGTGGACCAGAGAACTGTTACAATATAGTTATAGAGCAAATCACGAATATATATGAGAATGTGAACGGTTTATTTATCTATATTACTAACCGCCTAGAAGAGTTTGAAGATGGCACAATTGAGCCATATACCTGTCCTCTTGTTAGAACCGGATTAGTCGGGCGACCGCGTTTTAGCATTTCAGTGGATCAAATTAACATTTGTCGAACTGTACTTCATTCGAATTGGGTTCAAACGGCCTCTACTATAGGCATATCTACTCGCTCGCTACGCCGGTACCGTAGACATTTCCAATATGAAGAAGACAACTATATCTCAGATGAGATTCTCGACAATTGCATCTTAAACATTCTTCAACTAACACCAAACGTTGGTGAAACCTATGTAATAGGTGGCCTAAGAAGTCAAGGTATCCGCGTAACACGGCATAGAATAAGAATGCGTTTGCAAGTGTTAGATCCAGTGGGAAGATCATTGCGTAGACGACGAGGAATCCAACGCAGAGTTTACAATGTTAGATGTGCTAATGCTTTGTGGTAAGTTTCTCTATTAACAATGTATATGGAAAAATAAATTTTCCATATACTTTTGATATGACCAAGTCACTAAACTTTGATGGCTAAACGCGAACTCTATGGTTGTCAGTTATTGATGATTTTATAAGAAGCCTATCTATCAAAACCAGCTTCGGGGGAAGTTCTTAATTCGAGGATTTCGGGCCGTAAGCCGTGGTATTCCGGAGTAACAGGAGTATATAATAACCCCCAAAGGAGGTTAATATACGGCTGCTTTGAGGCATTCATACGTACAGTCGTACTATGCCCAAAATGTTAATCCGGCCTAAATTAATCTGTCTTCTGCTCTTTCGGGTTCGTGTTAAGTTATCGTCAATGTTATCATTGAGTTACTATTTGTAATTAAGCTTTCATTGGAGGGGTCGAACACTTGCTAAGTTTGTGCAGGTAATTTCTATATTTTCGAGAGGTTTTAAAATGTTAAAACGTTTGATTTGGGATATTTTAAAGCTTTTTTTATTTGGGATATTTTAAAGCTTTTTTTATTTGGGATATTTTAAAGCTTTTTTTATTTGGTGTATTTTAAAGTTTTTTAATTGGGATATTTTAAAACTTTTTATTTTAGATATTTTCACGTTAATTTCCAGTTCAATAGATGAGCTCTGTTACTATTTGACCGAGAAAGAGCGGAGAAGAATATGAGCTCCAGAGTTTTTTAATGAGATGTGAGTGTCAACTTTGGCGCCATATTGGTTAATAGGAAAGGAGAGAGGGAAAGGAGAGAGGGAGAGGAGAGCCATCTTGGAGGGCGTTTACGTGAGTGGAGGGGCTATAACTTAGATTTTATGTGAGAGAGTCAGGAGATGAGTGTTTTTAAGTTAACAACAGCGAAATGGGTCAGGAGTGGAGTTCATCTCCAAGCTCAGGAAAGAGTCGTGAGCTGGAGCGTGAGCAGTAGGTAAAATCGAGAAAATGCCCATAACTGCCGGGGCCGGGCCCCGCCCTCACTGTACACGAATAAAAAATTAGAAACTGCTAATAGTTATATGATTTTGCCACCAAAAATAAGCTACTTTAAAATGCCAATTAAAATTAATCACTTAGTCTTAAAAAAAAAGTTGAAAGTTGAAGTTCTCGTAGTTCTCGTGTTCTTTCCCAGGAAATATATAAAATAAACGTATAGCAGTTTGTGATTGAAACCAGATCAAGTGAAGGCATGGATTGGCATTTTGCTCGAGTTTAGTCGGGTTTAAACCCCGTTTAAAAATATCTAAGGGGTTTATGTCATAAATAAATAGTTGATGTTCTACAACATAACCTGTAGATTACGAATAAAAATACCGCGTAACTCTAAGACCAATAAAACCAGAGATAAGTGGCTTTGAAAATGACCAAATGCTTACTGCTTCCCCTTAAAACTTACACGGACAAATAGGCTTAGCTAGATTGACGGATATCAGCTGAATTCTACGCGTTGATGAGTTAGCGACCGATCGAATGTTATTGAGATCTCGCCCGAACGACCAACCCGAGGTCATTGGTCGTTAGCCCTTATACGTGTAGAAATCAGCCGATCTCCGTGAATCTAGCTAAGCCTATTTTCGGGGTAAGTTTGAAATTTTTTTCTAGTTAGCCGCACCGAAGGTGTAGGCTCTTACTATGTACCGTGCTGTCTGAAGTCTGAAGTCAGATGTCTCAAGAAATGACGAAAAACGTCATCGAGTAGAAAAATGAGTAATCACGTAGGTTAAACCACAAATAACGCATAAATAGCCTTAAAATAAATGTTAATTACATTAATTTAACTAAGCAAAGTAACGATATTCATTCGTCTCCTCATTTGCTATACATCCATCCAGTTACATTTTTTTTTTAATTTATTCGGCCCCGCCAGGAATCGGACCTGGATTTTAATTTGTATATTATATTGTTATACATTTGACGGTTTTACCCGCTCGGCCACGTCACTATGACTAATACTTGCCAGAACTTCTATATATATAAAATAATTTTTAAGCCTAGAAACAAGAAGTCGCGTATGACTAAGCCAATCAATTCCTAAAAAACTTTAAAAACATGGAGGATGCCAAACTTTAAAAAAAAATGGAGGATGCCAAACGTAAAAAAAACATGGAGGATGCCAAACGTAAAAAACATGGAGGATGCCAAACTTAAAAAAAACATGGAGGATGCCAAACTTTAAAAAAACATGGAGGATGCCAAACTTTAAAAAAACATGGAGGATGCCAAGCTTTAAAAAAAAATATGGAGGATGCCAAACTTTAAAAAAACATGGAGGATGCCAAACTTTAAAAAAACATGGAGGATGCCAAAATTTAAAAAAACATGGAGGATGCAAAATTTAAAAAAACATGGAGGATGCCAAACTTTAAAAAAACGTGGAGGATGCCAAACTTTAAAAAAACATGGAGGATGCCAAACTTTAAAAAAACATGGAGGATGCCAAACTTTAAAAAAAACATAGAAGATGACGAACTTTAAAAAAACATGGAGGATGCCAAACTTTAAAAAACATAGAGGATGACGAACTTTAAAAAAACATGGAGGATGCCAAACGTAAAAAAAACATGGAGGATGCCAAACTTAAAAAAAACATGGAGGATGCCAAACTTTAAAAAAACATGGAGGATGCCAAGCTTTAAAAAAAAATATGGAGGATGCCAAAATTTAAAAAAACATGGAGGATGCAAAATTTAAAAAAACATGGAGGATGCCAAACTTTAAAAAAACGTGGAGGATGCCAAACTTTAAAAAAACATGGAGGATGCCAAACTTTAAAAAAACATGGAGGATGCCAAACTTTAAAAAAAACATAGAAGATGACGAACTTTAAAAAAACATGGAGGATGCCAAACTTTAAAAAACATAGAGGATGACGAACTTTAAAAAAACATGGAGGATGCCAAACGTAAAAAAAACATGGAGGATGCCAAACTTAAAAAAAACATGGAGGATGCCAAACTTTAAAAAAACATGGAGGATGCCAAGCTTTAAAAAAAAATATGGAGGATGCCAAACTTTAAAAAAACATGGAGGATGCCAAACTTTAAAAAAACATGGAGGATGCCAAAATTTAAAAAAACATGGAGGATGCAAAATTTAAAAAAACATGGAGGATGCCAAACTTTAAAAAAACATGGAGGATGCCAAACTTTAAAAAAACATGGAGGATGCCAAACTTTAAAAAAACATGGAGGATGCCAAAAGTTTCGTTTGAAAAATGAAAAAGTTTCGTTTGAAAAATGAAAAAGTTTCGTTTGAAAAATGAAAAAGTTTCGTTTGAAAAATGAAAAAGTTTCGTTTGAAAAATGAAAAAGTTTCGTTTGAAAAATGAAAAAGTTTCGTTTGAAAAATGAAAAAGTTTCGTTTGAAAAATGAAAAAGTTTCGTTTAAAAAATGAAAAAGTTCCGTTTGAAAAATGAAAAAGTTTCGTTTGAAAAATGAAAAAGTTTCGTTTGAAAAATGAAAAAGTTGTGTTTGAAAAATGAAAAAGTTTCGTAATTTTCATAAAGGCAATTTCATACTTTTGCATTATACCATACGCGGTGCGGCTTTCCTATGGGCTTGACCATCTTGTTTTATATTTGTTCGTACATTTTTGTTACTGTTGGATTAGGCTGCTATTTAAACGACGAGGAATCCATTTAAAAGCTGATATAAAACCTTTTTCCGCGCCAAAACTCAGGAAGGAGTGGATTTCGGGGAGAAATGAAGTCTTGACTATAAAGTCTACAGTCAACGGTAGCCTTCAGAGGAAAAGGTTTTACCTTAAAAAACTTCCAGTAGACTGGCATTATTCAACAAAAACGGAAATAAGATTAGAGACATTTTCGCGTCCCAAAATACACAGCGGGAATAATAAGAAGAGGGTCGCGAAAAGTAATTACGAAAATACTATTAAGATTTCGTCGCATTTTCCCGATGCTTCTACGACTACGGGGAAATAGAATGAAGATTTTTAAAAGGGAGAATGACACCTAATAACAAGGGATTTCGTTCAAATACGCCTAATCCATCGGTAAATAAAATTACGAAGAAATCAAATATTAAACTAGAAATAAATTTAAAACTTACCTGGGAAATAGGCGTAGCTAAATTCACGGAGTTCAGCGTATAAGAGAGGGAGAGACTTACAGCATTCGATTGGTCGCTAGCTTTTATACGCGTAGAATTCTCCACGAGCCCAACTAAGCCTATTTGTCCTGGTAAGTTTTAAATGTATTTCTAGTTTAATATTTAATTTCTTTGTAATTTTTTTACCGATGGATTAGGCGTATTTAAACGATTAAGGAATCGATAAAAATTACTATTTGATAGCCGTCATTCTCCCTTTAAAGAAAAGGATAAATCATATCCAGGATTCGATTTGTCACTTCGTCGCGTTTTGAAATGAAGTTTTTAATTCCAGAGACTTGGATATACGTAATTTACGACAAAAGCTCGTGACTTATTCCGTAAAATTAATTTACGTCCAGTCGCGTAAAGACTGAAGCGAACAGCGAGCGCGACGTCATAACTTAAACAATAGCCAAACTAAGGGACCCACGCGTTCCTGTCTGTCTCAAGCCGGATTCACACAGAACTCTTCGCGCGTTTCGCGCTCGTGCGCTCATAGAAACATCATTATCGCACGAGCTTGAAACGTGTGAAAATGTGTCTGTGTGCATCCGCCTTTAGTCTTTCGAAATTAGTCGCACACTATTATAAACGAATGAAATATTTAAGTCACATTCTAAGAAATTATCAAGTAGATACTTTTTTACATATTATTTAACTATAACTTCATAGACCGTGCCTTTTTTTATATCTTTCGCCAGTAATTTAAAATTTCTAACCTTTAAATCCATTTTATTGAAGCGCGAAGCAAAAAAAGGTTTCATATAACTTAATATAAATACGCTTTGTTGATAAAGAATTCAATAAATTAAAAATCCGTCAAATTTTTATTTCACTAACAACCGTTTTAGATATATTATCATTTATTTATTTTTGAAAGTTCGTTTAAATCAATATCAATTTTTTTTATTACTTTGCTTATATTTCTGAGATATCTTCGGTTTCTACGAATTTGAAGGTTGGTTATTTTATCTCGTAAAGTCTTCAATTTTTCATTCCAATTGCGTAGATACGTTTCCTTTTCCGTTTCATTTCTGTTATTGAAATTTCCATTAGGCGCGAGAAAAAAATAACAGATTAAATATTAGGCTTCTTGCGTGACAATGATTGTGCAAACGTCTTCGGTATGCTCACAAACGAGGTCTCCATATATCGTCATATAAAATTTGACAGGTTTGGACATCATCTGGTTTAAAGATATCTCGTGATAATTCACCAATACGTCAATATCATATAAAATTTATATAAATATACTATTATTCGACTGTCTAATAGAAAAGTGAACTTGAAAGGTATGGCTTTACCTAGAGCTCAGGATTGGTATAGCTTTCGTTAAATGAAATCATCGTATTTTATAATTTGCGGTTTTACATAAACAAAAAATTCATCTGAAATTAAAATATCTAAAAAGCCAAATTCGAGAGTCGAAAATATGGGATTTGTGTCACGACTAGGTTACAATTACCAAAGCACTAGCGTTTAATTGGTTTGAAAACTTAGATTGAATTTAAACGTCAATATTTTACACCGAACTTTTTATCAATATTTGTACTTCTTTCGGAAGGGTCTTTTCCTCGAGTGCCCGGTTTTGTAGCTTTCTGGAAAATATTGTATCGGTTAGGGGGAGGCATTCTTTCAGTCGGCGCTAAAAGTTCACTCCCCTACTATAGAGTAGTATCACTTCGTAGCTTTGACCATGGCAACACATCGCCCACCTCCATTCAAGATTACCACCAAAACCAAGGCCCCCAAATCCTACACCCATTTCATTTATTCAGCGTCGTTATTTTAGTCGTTGAAATTCTAAGAACTATAAAACATACTTTTGTCGCTTCGTCGTATCCACAGTCACTTCGTTATACCCACAGTATGAGCCGTCCGATATCACTCGAGTTACCAGAGATTTATTAAATATATTTAGATATTTTAGAGGTAAAATATACTACGTATACTAAATAAACCATTTTACCCCAAGTCCAATGCACTTGCCAGAAGTTCCGGTAGGGAAAATCTAATACTCCAGGAAGAAGCAGTTCTTGAGCAAGTAGTGCTTCAGAGAGATTACAATGAATTCTTGTAGGTATATTTAACAGTTTAATTGTATTATCATGCCTATAGTATATATTCTACGAATGTTTAAGTTTTCTTGTGACAAGCTATCGTATAGAATGTAAATAGATTTGCGCTTGAATAAAGTTTACGCTTTCATGAAATGCTTGGATAAAACGTGACGAAATATAGAGAATGCTTGAGGTTTAGTTCGTGAGTGATTTAAAGCTGGCCGCTCTAAAACAACTACGGACTTTTAAGTTCGTAATTAAAATTAACCAATTTCGATTACGTGCAAAATACCGTAGTGAGAGTTTCCGTCCGATTTCCATTTAGTTAGCTATCTAGCTTGATGAAGAAATATGCGTGTCGTAAAACGTATTTGCGTTAGGTTCTGATTTCGAGATTTCAGTTTAATCAGTTTCTAATAACTAAGTTTTTTAAGCAATTTGGAATTACTGACCTTCGCAGCCGAAATTCGTAGGGATCAATCCAACGGGGTTAACGCAACGAAAGATTTATGGGCAGACATAGGCACTATTCACTCTGAAATTTTCATCGCAAACGAGTACGTTATAATAGTAATACTCTATTCAGACGAGGCGAAATTAGTCAGCATGGTTTAATCAGTTTTAACCGAGGTTAACGTTGCCTTCTCATTACAATAAACCTCGGTTAAATCTGCATAAACCGCGGTTAAATATCCTCGTCTAAAGAGGGTATAACCCTTTATTCTTTCTACAATTTTAACAGTTCTTCTTATAGGATTTTTCGAGTTTTTCCATGCCATAAATGCGATACTATAGACTTACAGTCTATAGTACTGTATATCATATCAAATGTAAAAATTTGAAGTGTGGCTGTCTCTTTCGTATAGAATCGGAAAGCCCACCTTCTGTAAATAAACATTTTTGTATGGAATCGTAAACTTAAAATTAACTTTAATATATTTTTTGGTACGCTAGTATTTATAAACGATATATATTTGACGCAGTTAATTTAAATAGTCTACGATGTACTTTATGTAATAAAATATTTTACACTCATTTTTGGTTCATTTTGATATGTTTTTTTTTTTTTAAATGGTTTATTGTTTTCCTTCGCCTCAAATTTCATCAGAAGCCATAAGGTTATTCCCCATGTACCCGCCGCTCTTTTTTTTTGGATTGAGAACTGAGATTTCCATTTCCAGCTTACGACCGTCCACTGAATTCGAGTTAATACAGGCAAAGCTAATTTGAAACCATTGGATATGACTTTTTGTCGGGTACAAGAGTTTCTCTAGTTAAACACAGATTTAAAGATGAAACATTGATAAAGTGTATAAAGTAATAGAAAGGAAGGTATTGGATTATCAAAGTTCACTTAGTATTCTTATCTTTGAAGTTTAGACTAATTGTTTTTTAATTGTGTTTACTTGCTAAATACTTTTGTATTCGATAAATCACTCTTATTAAAATAAATGTTGTGATAAGTTAGATACAGTTTTATTCCGCTTATCGCCTTATACATAGTTTGAGTAATTTCAACAGGTTATGGGCCCAGTCCGTTCGACTAGGGTGGAAGGTATATAGCGTATCGGTTTAGTGTAACGTTACATTTATTTTTGTGAAATGGCTGACGGTGCGGTTGTCAAGTTTAATAAATTAAACGGTTCCAACTATCAAGTTTGGAAGTTCCGGATGGAAATGTTACTTATACGTGACGGTCTTTGGGAGGTAATATCTCAAACAGTTCTGAACCCGGTGACCACGGACTGGCAAACAAAGGACAGTAAAGCACGAGCGACAATCGGTCTCTTGGTAGAAGATAATCAGCTTTTGCATATCCGTTCTACATCGACTGCTGTCGAAGCCTGGAATTCTTTGAAGAATTATCACGAAAAGAGTGGTCTCTGCAGTAAGGTTTTCTTGCTAAAGAGGTTATGTCGCAGTCAACTTAGCGAATCAGGAAATATGGAAGAGCATGTTGACATGATGCTTGATGTCGTAAATCGTTTGGCTGGTCTAGGAGAAGTCCTCAAGGTGAATTTAGTTGTGGCGCTACTATTGTGTAGCATTCCTGAAAGTTATGAGACGCTTGTTATGGCCCTGGAGACAAGGCCCGAAGCGGATTTGACTGTTGATTTTGTCAAAGCAAAATTGGTTCAGGAGTATCGTCGACGGCAAGAAGCTTCTGGTAAGACTTTTCCTTTTGAAGATAGACAGACTGCTTTGAAAACTACTGTACAGCGACGAATTAAAGGTTCGTCAAAGCTAAAATGTTACAGCTGTGGTAAAATTGGACACATACGAAAGAATTGTTGGTCCAATTGCGGTAAACCAAAGAAAGGAATTTCTGAAGATGGTATTACCAAGGCGAACGTCGTGAAGCAATCATCAGAACAGGAAGCTGTCAAAAATGATGTACAGTCCGTCGGGTATACGGTGTTTCAACTATGTACAAATCCATCCGAAAACGCGTGGTTTGTTCACTCTGGAGCTACATGTCATATGTCAAATGACAAGTCTTTTTTCATCAACCTTGACACCACTTATGGTGACAAAGTTTTTTTGGCAGATGGAACTACATTACACGTTGCTGGTAAAGGTTCAGGAAAACTACGTTGTTTGGTTGATGGCTCCTTGAGAATTTCTACCTTTAATAACGTTCTGTACGTGCCGCAGCTTACCGGAAGTCTCATCTCAGTTCATGCTCTGATTAACGAAGGGCTCCGCGTATTATTTACCACAGCTGGATGTACAATTACTAAACCTGATGGTTATATCGTATCTACGGCGTCCTCTGCTGGCGAACTTTTCAAGTTGGATTTGATAAAGGAAGTAATGTTCGCGAAACAGGACGATTTGAAAGGATGCATTTATACATGGCATAGACGGATGGGCCATCGTGATCCAGTTGCGATAAAGACCTTGGTGAGCAAACAGTATGGAACTGGAATTAAAATAACGGCATGTAGTCGACTGACTGTATGTGAAAGTTGTATAGAAGGAAAAATGTCAAGATTACCATTTCCTGTCTCTTTTACACGGGCAAAGAAGAAGCTGGAGTTGTTCCATACTGATCTGTGTGGTCCCATGCAGACAGCAACGTCTGGGGGTAAACTATATATATTGACCCTAACTGATGATTACAGTAGGTACTGTACTGTGGCTCTCCTTAAACACAAGAGTGACGTTGCTAACCATATCATGAATTTTGTAAGACTCTGCGAGACGAAATATAATCAAAAACCAATGAAGTTTCGATCTGACAGAGGCGGGGAATACGTGAACCATGAAATACAAGAATTTCTTCGCAAAGAAGGTATCGAATGGGAGCTTACAGTACCACATACGCCTGAGCAAAATGGGATAGCAGAGAGAAAAAATAGATCCTTAACGGAAATGGCCAGGAGTATGTTGAATGATGCAAATTTGGAAAATAAATTTTGGGGAGAGGCTGTGCGAACGGCATGTTACTTACAAAACAGATTACCATGCAAACCAGTCGAGAAAACTCCATTCGAACTTTGGTTTGGCACTGTTCCATATTTGCGTCATATTCGTCAATTTGGTTGCACCGCGTATGCGCACGTACCAGATGGAAAACGCCGGAAATTGGATCCCAAGGCCGTTAAACTAAAATTTATTGGATATGAAGAAGGGACGAAAGGTTACAGACTTCTTGATGTATCAACCAATTCTGTGGTGGTTAGTAGAGATGTCAAGTTTTTGGAAGAAACATGTTCGAATCATGTGTCAAATGACTCGGAAGATTCGTACTTGCTGTTTGGTGACAGTTCTGTCGATCCTGTACCTGAGGAACAGATCTCCACTTATGAGGTCAAAAGTGATGCCAATCCTGTAAATAAAACTAACCCACCCACAGAATTGCCTATCCGAAGATTTGATCGTTTGAACCGAGGAGTACCACCCGAGCGATTAATACAAGTGATGAGCGTTAAGAATAATACTGATACCCTACAAGACCCTACCACAATGGAAGAGGCCTTGTTAAGTCCTCAAAGGATAGAATGGGAGTTAGCCATGACTGAAGAGTTGCAATCCTTTACCGAAACAAATACATGGACCTTAACCGAATTACCAAAGAATAAACGTGTCATTGGTTGCAAGTGGGTTTTCAAAACGAAACGGGATGCAGAAGGGAATATCATCAAATATAGAGCTGGGTCATTCCACGTCAGTTCAGTCACTGATGTCACCAAGGGTCAACCAATCTTAATGAAATTTTAACCACTTTAATTCGTGGTTAAATGAGCGGCAAATCTGAAATTTTAGCCCAAAATATTAAGCGGTTCCGAAACTAGAGCATTTTGTATATACCCCATGTTTTCAGGGTTTTGCCTGGGCGATATTCGTACCCCTAAGCGTTATGTCGAATATCTTTTTTCCGGATAAAGCTTATCTAATGAAATTTTCCAATTTAGAGCATTTCTATGAGCTGATTTCAAAAATGTTAACGAAAATTATCTATCTTTAACGGTTTTTCCAATATACCGATTCTTTTGCAAAATATTATTTAACGGGGGGGTCAACTTTCGAGCGTAATACTGAAAAAGGGCCAACTTCGATTTTCAATTTCGTTGCATTTTCAGATCTCTCCCAGCCTTAGCTTTCTTTCGATCTTAGATTTGTTCGTGGTATTTTGGTTTTAAGGGCAAAAAATAAAAAAAACAAAAGTTTCAAATTTTTGGGATGTTTATATTTATATTATTTACAGGGTGTTTCGAAAATGGTGATAGGATCGAGCTCCATTGGGTTCTATGGGCCATTTTAAGACGAAAATGTTCTATGACGTTTTGTCGTAAGGGGCGCCGTTTAAGAGTTACGTAATGATTCATGTGCGGATGACCCGTATACTCAATGCAAAAATCAATTTTTATCAAGCGCGTGCTTTTAAACGTATTTTATCATTGAGTATACGTTTATTAATGTACGTTAAGGGGTCATCCGCACATGAATCATTACGTAACTCTTAAACGGCGCCCCTTACGACAAAACGTCATAGAACATTTTCGTCTTAAAATGGCCCATAGAACCCAATGGAGCTCGATCCTATCACCATTTTCGAAACACCCTGTAAATAATATAAATATAAACATCCCAAAAATTTGAAACTTTTGTTTTTTTTTATTTTTTGCCCTTAAAACCAAAATACCACGAACAAATCTAAGATCGAAAGAAAGCTAAGGCTGGGAGAGATCTGAAAATGCAACGAAATTGAAAATCGAAGTTGGCCCTTTTTCAGTATTACGCTCGAAAGTTGACCCCCCGTTAAATAATTTTTTGCAAAAGAATCGGTATATTGGAAAAACCGTTAAAGATAGATAATTTTCGTTAACATTTTTGAAATCAGCTCATAGAAATGCTCTAAATTGGAAAATTTCATTAGATAAGCTTTATCCGGAAAAAAGATATTCGACATAATGCTTAGGGGTACGAATATCGCCCAGGCAAAACCCTGAAAACATTGGGTATATACAAAATGCTCTAGTTTCGGAACCGCTTAATATTTTGGGCTAAAATTTCAGATTTGCCGCTCATTTAACCACGAATTAAAGTGGTTAAAATTTCATTAAGATTGGTTGACCCTTGGTGACATCAGTGACTGAACTGACGTGGAATGACCCAGCTCGACTTGTCGCCCACGGATTTTCCCAACGATTTGGCACTGACTATGATGAAGTATTTGCCCCTGTAGGGAAACAAGCAACGTTTCGTACCTTGCTCGCATTGGCGAGTGAAAACAATTTAATAGCTTTCCATTTCGACATCAAGACAGCATTTCTAAACGGTACATTGACTGAAGAGATTTATATGAAGCAGCCTCCTGTAGTCAACACTTCAGAATCAAATAACCACCTCGTTTGCAAGTTACGACGAAGTATTTACGGTTTAAAACAAGCAGCTCGTGTTTGGAATAAGAAACTAAATACAGTACTGGAAGCTGATGGTTTTAAGAGAGGCAGTGCAGACACCTGTTTGTACTCAAAGAAATTTGGAAACGAGTGGTATTTTGTTTTCGTTTATGTTGACGATCTGATCGTCCTTGGAAACGAACTCTTTAGACAGAGTTTTTTTGATTACATATCAAAGTCGTTTAAAGTCAATGATCTTGGAGAATTGAAGATGTATTTGGGAATCGAAGTTGAACGCACCGCCAGTGGAAAATATATTATTCATCAGTCTTCCTATATTTTGCGCATTCTTCATGGTTTTAACATGAATAATGCCAAACCTGATAGAACACCAATGGATACAGGGTACTTTAAACAGGACTTAAACCAAGTTAGAGTGGATATGCCTGATAAAGATCGGTACCGACAAGCTATCGGATGTCTTTTGTATCTGTCAACATGTACAAGACCTGATATCGCAATCAGCATATCAATTTTAAGTAGAAGAATAGCAAATCCAAGTACAGCTGATTGGACGGCAGTAAAACGTGTTATGCGGTATCTTCAAGGAACTAGAGATTTGAAGCTCAAACTCGGTGATACAAACGCCACCTTGAAAACCATTTTTTGTTATGCCGACGCGGATTATGCGGGAGATATACATGATAGAAAATCTAATTCAGGCTTCATTTTACAATGGCATGGAGCATCCATTAGCTGGGCAAGTCGAAAACAAGCTAATGTTGCACTCTCTTCAACAGAGGCCGAGTATGTTGCTTTGGCGGAGGTTTGTCGTGAGGCGTTGTGGTTTGTAAAATTGATGAAGGACTTACAACAATCAGACACTACTATTACAGTATACGAGGATAATCAAAGTTGTCTCAAGATGGTACAAAATGACGGGGTCACTCAACGTACAAAACACATTGCTACGCGTTATCATTTTATAAAAGATTTACGTAATGTGTTTAATTTTCAATATTGTGCCACTGAACATATGATAGCAGATTTGTTAACAAAACCTCTAGATAAAGTTAAATTTCAGCATTTAATGTTGTTAATTGGATTTACTAAATGAATGTTTCAATGTATGATTTAATGATAGGTGTTTATAATTTTAGATATGATTAATTAGTTTGTGTTATTAATTGGTTTACGAAATATTTGTCTCATTGTATAATTTAAAAACTTAATATGTTAACTTTGAGAAGGGATATTGGAATATCAAAGTTCACTTAGTATTCTTATCTTTGAAGTTTAGACTAATTGTTTTTTAATTGTGTTTTCTTGCTAAATACTTTTGTATTCGATAAATCACTCTTATTAAAATAAATGTTGTGATAAGTTAGATACAGTTTTATTCCGCTTATCGCCTTATACATAGTTTGAGTAATTTCAACAGGTTATGGGCCCAGTCCGTTCGACTAGGGTGGAAGGTATATAGCGTATCGGTATAGTGTATCGTTACATTTATTTTTGTGAAATGGCTGACGGTGCGGTTGTCAAGTTTAATAAATTAAACGGTTCCAACTATCAAGTTTGGAAGTTCCGGATGGAAATGTTACTTATACGTGACGGTCTTTGGGAGGTAATATCTCAAACAGTTCCGAACCCGGTGACCACGGACTGGCAAACAAAGGACCGTAAAGCACGAGCGACAATCGGTCTCTTGGTAGAAGATAATCAGCTTTTGCATATCCGTTCTACATCGACTGCTGTCGAAGCCTGGAATTCTTTGAAGAATTATCACGAAAAGAGTGGTCTCTGCAGTAAGGTTAATAGCTGGGGCAGCCGCACTTGATTCAGTCAAATCTCTACATTTTTACCATTGCCCTTTAATCCCAATTAAAATTAATTTTTACATTATTTTTGATGTTAATAGCTGGGGCAGCCGCACATGATTCAGTCAAATCTCTACATTTTTACCATTGCCCTTTAATCCCAATTAAAATTAAATTTTACATTATTTTTGATGTTAATAGCTGGGGCAGCCGCACTTGATTCAGTCAAATCTCTACATTTTTACCAGTGCCCTTTAATCCCAATTAAAATTAATTTTTTCATTATTTTTGATGTTAATAGCTGGGGCAGCCTCACTTGATTCAGTCAAATTTCTACATTTTTACCAGTGCCCTTTAATCCCAATTAAAATTAATTTTTTCATTATTTTTTATGTTAATAGCTGGGGCAGCCTCACTTGATTCAGTCAAATCTCTACATTTTTACCATTGCCCTTTAATCCCAATTAAAATTAAATTTTACATTATTTTTGATGTTAATAGCTGGGGCAGCCGCACTTGATTCAGTCAAATCTCTACATTTTTACCATTGCCCTTTAATCCCAATTAAAATTATTTTTTACATTATTTTTGATGTTAATAGCTGGGGCAGCCGCATATGATTCAGTCAAATCTCTACATTTTTACCAGTGCCCTTTAATCCCAATTAAAATTAATTTTTTCATTATTTTTGATGTTAATAGCTGGGGCAGCCTCACTTGATTCAGTCAAATCTCTACATTTTTACCATTGCCCTTTAATCCCAATTAAAATTAATTTTTACATTATTTTTGATGTTAATAGCTGGGGCAGCCGCACATGATTCAGTCAAATCTCTACATTTTTACCAGTGCCCTTTAATCCCAATTAAAATTAATTTTTACATTATTTTTGATGTTAATAGCTGTATTTTCGAAATACAAGAAGCTACCAAATATCGGTCATTTGGATTTTCAGTGATACATTGAAATAACCTTGATCTTATCAAAAACATCAAACGGGAACTAGTCGTTCCCATTGTATAGATTTAACGCGAGAGAGCCATTTTGTATTCGATTATAGATGACGGGCCAACTAACTGGTGTAAAACTATGAAATTAGTCTTAAAATAAAGCTCGAAACTTAATTCATACCACACGGAAAATCCAAGTTTTAAAAATATCCGGAAGTATTAGAAAATAAACCTGAAAGGTAAGCCACTTTCAAAAAACCAAATCCCATAGAATAACATTACGAATTGTCCATGACCGAAACTAGCAAAAAAGCCAATTATGGGTCAACTTCAAAATTAATTTTAAAATACTTAGACTAAATATTTATTAATGAAACTTGAAAAGATCAACATTCGAACCTTGGTCTACCATTTAAAAGTGATTATAACTGTAACAAATAATTCCTCTTTTAGTTCTGCGATGCAAGGGATTTAGATTTTTTGAAAGAGACTTACCTATCAGATTTATTTTCTAATGCTTCCTGATATTTTTCGGGCTTTAATTTAAGATTAATTTCATAATTTTACACCGAATAGTTTGCCCACAGTCTATTTATAAAAACGGCAAAAATATGAAGGAGGAGAAATTAGGTCATTAGCGTCCAAATCAAGCGCGCTCCTGCTCGTGATTTTAAAAAGCCATATAAAACCTAAGCCTAATTTGTCAAATTAGGCCTAGGGTTTTGGCGAATTTATTTCTCCGCCTTGTTGTTCCCTCCGTTTTCATGAATAGATTGTGGGCCAACTAGTCGGTGTATTATTATGAAATTAGTCTTAAAATAAAGCTCGAATCTTAATTCATACCACACGGAAAATCCAAGTTTTAAAAATATCCGGAAGTATTAGAAAATAAACCTGAAAGGTAAGCCACTTTCAAAAAACCAAATCCCATAGAATAACATTACGTATTTGGCCATGCGCGAAACCAGCTAAGTACCAAAAAAAGGGTCAACTTCAGAATTATTTTTAAAATACTTAGACTTAATATTTTTAAATGAAACTTGGAAAAGGCACACATTCGAATCTTGCTCTACCATTTAAAATTAGTTTCAACTGTATCAAATGATTATTTCGATAAGTTATGTCCCGGAACTGACATGTCCTCGAAGAAGACGATTTTAATGTTATTTCTATGGGAAAATGGAGCGTTTTGATTGGCTAGAGACTGAATTTTTTATGAAATCAAAATAAAATTACAAATGATGATCAACCCATAACATAGAACCCTACCGGGTTCTCCGAATATTAAGAGGAATATTTTAAAGTTGTGAAACTGTATATTTTAATGATTTGGATGAGAGGACTCAAGAAATCAGTTCCTCTATCGACGTTTCTCGGTGGTGACGATGGAATCAAAGTCATAAAGGTTTCCGAAATTAACGGGTCATACGCTTGAACCACTCGAAAATGGCAACTTCCATAAACAGAACACCCCGTGTGACTTGTTTAAAGCAATTAATTTGCCTTCGACGGACATTTTCTCGAATATTTTCCCCGCAATTGGAGTTCCAAATGCTTATCAGCGTTCGAGTTCAGTGTTTATCTATTGAAATAGAGCTAATAGGAAAAAAGGCTGCTATCTCTGTTAAACGATTATTTATTCTTAAAGTCTTAAAACATGAGCAGGCGACGGGGTGCCATCACGCTGAAAAAGAGCCCCGTATTTACAAATCGCGAGATCCAAAATCGAAAATAAAAACTTACACCAACAATGTTGTTAATGAGACAAGTTTTTAACCGTAACGTTTACCGTCATCTATAATCGAATACAAAATGGCTCTCTCGCGTTAAATCTATACAATGGGAACGACTAGTTCGCGTTTGATGTTTTTGATAAGATCAAGGTTATTTCAATGTATCACTGAAAATCCAAATGACCGATATTTGGTAGCTTCTTGTATTTCGAAAATACAGGTTTCGGATCAAGGTATTTTTTCCATCAACGATGAAACGAACGTTTGTAAAAATGTTTCATGACACGAAAGTTTAAAAACAATAAACGCCATTTCGTGTTCAATAATATATTAGTGAGGGGGTGCAGGTTTTTGGGTGTGGGTGCTATAGGATGCTAATGTAAGGGTGGCGAATAGACACAGGCTACAGAGTAACGTTTTCACTCCAGAGATCTTCCCTCGGTTCCACGTATAGTGGGTGTAATAAGACGTCTCAGTTTCGGAAGCTCACAATGGTAGATAAGAAATCGAGAACGAGGATGGCGGTTTTTGGCATTGGGTGCTATGGGGTGCTAATGTTAATTTGACTCCGACGGGTAAGAGCGATGATTTGACATCGGCTAGAGAAGAGCGTTCTCTCAGGGGAGTGCTATCATTGGTTCAACGTATAGTGGAAAAGTTTATATTGGTAAAAGTAAAGGAAATTAAGGGAAAGAATTGAAGAACATTGCCAGGATATTAAAAATGAATATTGGAATAATGCAACACGTATGATGCACCTAAGGGACAGCGATTCCAATAGAAATAAAATAGTCCTTAATAATATAGAAATTTTGCCAAAGAGAACGACTACCCTCGTTGGAATATAAACAAATATATAACAAAAAATAAAATAGTTTCTTAACGCCCGCATTAAAATTGGTTTATAAGGTTTTTCGAAAAATTTATTATATGAGATTGAATAACAAACCACGGTTCGAAACTGTCTCGTGTCATTTTTTTTATGTAAAAAAACAAAACAAAACCAAAAAGTTTTTATTTCTTAATCACGTGTTATCTTCGCAAATATTCTTATATTAGCATCTGTAAAATAAATGGTCAAAAAACATTGTCTTAGTTCTGATTTTACAGATGTTAAATTTCAATAATCCAATTTAAAGTTAGCTTTCACTTTCCCTTTAATATAACACCTTGGCGACTCTACTCCATAACAAAATGTATTTATTATCAAATGGCAATTGGAAAAAAAACCCGACAAATAGAGCGAGAGTAGCTTTGAGAACCTTGATAGGCACTGGGATGCTATTATGACCTCGTGGTGTACGTTCCCAGGACTGTCCGGCGCCGGCAGCCGTGTATTCAAAAATGGTTCCTTTCTTTTCGTCTTAAAATAGACGTATTGCGTTTATTTTGACCCCTTCAAAGGGGTTAGGCAACCCACAGAATCAGAAAAGCAATGGGGGATGAAACATCATTACGGATATGATTCAGTGGATTTCCTACCCCCTTTGGAAGGGGTCAAAATAAATGCAAGAGGTCTATATTTTCTATTTCGATTGCTCATTTTATTGCTCCTTTTGAGAAGATTCTAAGTAGAGTAGTTTAACTCCCTGTTAACTTCCTGTATATGATAAGCCCTAGTACTGTATAGTCAAAGGTAGGGAGCTGATAGTAACTTATTTCGCCAAAGGCAACCCTTCAATTAATGCTCATTCAATTTACACTATTATCACAGGTAAATCATGCTTCAAGTCTACAACCGGGCATATAACGAATGAACTGAAGATCTGAGAGTTGTGTCGTCACAACTTTCGCGCGGGGAGAGAGGAAAAATCTCAAAATTGTAAAACGGCCGAGAAACAGAAGTCGAAATTGCCCTCTCTAGCGGTTAAGATAGGAACTAAGTAGGCGGTGCTAATTATTTTGCCTTCGTTGAAGTTCGTTCGCGACTTCGCGCGTCGTCTGTAGAATCATTAGAACCTTTTTTGTATTTTAAGATATTGCGATGTGATAAACCATGGATAAATTAAATAAACTAGTTGATGAGCTAAGGAAGAAATCGAAATTCGAGATTCATATACAAAAAAACCATGCATGAAATGAAACCAATTTAAGATTATTGAAATCTTCTAACGTGAACCTAGGCCTTGGCGAGTTTTTAAAATTTGCTTCAGAAAATAGCTCATTAATGTGTTATTTACGTGCGGCTTGTAGCCTCAAAGAAAGGTTTCTTTTAGAAAATTCGCACCTTGGTTCTCAAATTGATCTTGAGCAATTGTTTAATTTCTATATGACAGCCACTTTCAGGTATGTATTTTCTTTTTTTTCCAATAGTGATTACCACAGTTATGAACGTTTATATTATTTTAAACATAGGTTTTACCAAGAATACCAATTAGTGCAGGATCGCGTTGAAAAGCCAGAAAATTTAATTATTCAGAAGGAAAGTATCAGTGCTTTGATTAGATTGAGTGGTGGAACATTAGAAAGCCTTCGCAAAATATCCAAAAAACAAATGAATAATCATAGATTGAAACCTCTAACAAAGAAAAATCATGAAAGGGTATTTAGACTGACTTCAGCGATTAAAATGACAGATGATGAGAAAGTCGATGGTGATTTACCCATCGAACTAGTGGAACGCGATCGGGGAGGAATGAAGACATTCTATCCTTTCATAACGGAGTTAAATGATACAATTAGGCGTATTGCAACTAAAGATGGGTTTAAAAAACTTGGTAAAAATATTATTAGCGTAAGACCTTATTATTCTTTTACACTGCTAAGTCGAAAATTAATAATACTATTTTTAATTCATATTATAGACTTGCGTTTCTGCAGTAAAAGTAAACAAAAATATTAAGAAACTATTCATGGAAGGAGTCTTATGCCTCAACCTTGAAGACAGGTTGTTTGATGATGCCATCAATTTATGTTTTCAATTTTGGACCAGGAAACTAACACACGCTAGGATCCAAGAATTTTTTTCCATTTACTCCAAAAGTTTAGACTTGGGGGGTCAAACCCTTAGAGATAAATTATACCAGTATTCTAAAAAAGCACAATTAAAGAAAAAATTAAAAATATTGGAGGACGCTGAGAAAATGACCTCAGGAAACCTTTTGAAAAGCCAGAAGGCTAAGAAAGAAGGAAAACAGCACGTAGCAAAGGCTAAGAGGGAGGCAATGAAGGATCAAAAAGCTGCGGAAAAGCTGGCAATGAAGGCTCTAAAAGATATGGAAAGGCAGGAAATGAAGTCTCAAAAAGATGCGGAAAAGCAGTTAATAAAGGCTCAAAATTAGCTGAAAAACAAGCAATTAAAACCAAAAAGGAGGCTGAAAAGCAGGCAACTAAAACAAAAAAAAAAAAAAAAAAAATAGTGAAGAAAGCTTCAGAAAATGAGTCAAAATCAAAGTTCCAAAATGGAAATACTAAGTACGCGAAAATCATCCCAAGTTCCTAGCAATGAAGTTAATAGTAATGTCAAAAGTGATTTAATTAGAGAGCTTAGCCAATGTGATATTTTTAGTGATGAAATTTATCTGTACCATAAATATGGATTAGTTGATGTTCCTGAAACATGTGATATTACTACTACTGAAATTAGTCAAGCTAATAATTATGGTTTAGGCATAATTAATGTTCCTAAAAAATGTTATATTTTTCCAAATATTAGTCAGTCAAATAATTTTGGATTAATTAGTGAGTCAGAAAAATGTGATATTATTTATGATGAGAATAGGAAACCTACAGTATGCTTAGATAACCAATTGAATCTCTCACCCACTTTTTGTAACTACTATCTAAACCTAAGTACTATACAGGTAAACAAATTAGACCGTATTAATTTATCCACAAAACCACAGACAAAACCTAGCTACATCTGCTCCAGTCCAATTAGCAGCAAAATTAATTGTTCTGAAATGGATGATAATTCTTTGCCTATTAAGAAACTCTTTTTTTAAAATAATGATGTTCATTAGTCCAAAAAATTGTGATTTAAGGTTTTTTATATTTAAACTAAAATATAAATAAAGCAATACATTACCACTACCAAAGAACATGTTTCATTGTTTATAAATTAAAATCAAAATTTTTAAAAGTAAGTTCTTAGAACAATATTGAACGAATTAACGAAAATTCAAAAAATTAAGATTATTTTAGAAAAACAAATTGGACTGATTTTTTAATCACTTAAATATCTTTCAGGAAAAGTAATAATGGTTTATCTCTACAATCTTGATTAGCAATAGTGTCACTAACCACATTATGCTTAACAATAACAGATTTTTGTGCTGGTGTGTAATTAAGTCCACTTAATTTACTTCCAGTGGCATACTTTAATTGCGAAAAATAGGACTATCGCACTTCCATTGATTCTAAGTGGTGCAACAAAATGGTCAGGGTAACGACATAAAAAATCACTGACAAACATTTGAAAACCAAAAACCACGATTCTTAAAAGATCCCAGGTTTGCCATGAAAGGAATGACCTTTGTTTTGGATCTTCCAGGTTTATTTTTGGATCTATTCTATTGACTTCACAGACCCATTCCACAAAATAGGAATAGCCTTCCTTAATTGAAATCAAAGCTTTGTTATCCAAGGTTATGATTTTTTCGTGCGAAAGAAAACCTCTTTCAAATAATTTATTACAGGCGCGTAAATAATTGTAGCACTCCCTGGCTCTGTGTCTAGCTTGCGGCGAATTGGCTTCTTTACAATGAACAAATGCGTACAGCTCTCCAAGAACCGCTTCCTGTTGCATGATTTTGCTCGGTTTGACATTTAACTTTGTCCACTGATCCCGGATTATATAACTATCATGCATACGGGGAACTGATCTAAGTAATACTGCTTTGGCTCTTTCGTCATCTCTAAATTTCATTTCCCGAATTTCTTCCCATCCAAAATAACTTCCATTTCTTTGGAAACTTTTTGGTCCATTTTGCCTTGACGAGTGAAGGGCGCTAATCAAACTTTTAAGTTCATGAGTTGGGCATACAACCCAATATATATTTCGATCTTTCAAAAATGGGTTATGAAAAAAGGGTTTAATTTCAAATTCTTTAGCTGCATCTGCCATGTTGGTTCCAAAGGTACCCTTATAATTCATCGTAGATTTTATAGTTGCGAGATTGGCACTCGCACCATCACAGAATAAGCAAGATGTTTTAAAACCAAAGGCATTTAGAACCCTTACAGTTTCCATTATACAGCCAATCAGTAGATTCTGCTTAACAGAACTGTCTAAAGAGAAATAAGGCCCGATAAGATCATACCCAGAAGTTAGATCACGCCATAGGGACTGTAGAAGTATGATGTTGGCTTTGGTGTCATTGGTTTAATCAAAAGGTCACTTAAGAACGGATACTCTGATTTGTCCATTGCAAAACCTAGAAGCATGTGGTTTTTTGAATTCCACATGACTTTCTCGATGACCTTCACTTAGTCAAAGATAAGAGCACCATCACCTTTTGGGATTGGCTTATTTTCTTGAATCTTCTTTTCTTGAAAATTTTTATACAGCTCTTGCTGCTCACAAAGATAATCTTGGTCAATACCAGGCTGGTTGTTAAGGTGCTTTTGAGCGATTTTTCAAAGTGTTTGTACAAGGTAGGTTCAAAATTTTGAAGGATTTCAAAGCCTTATACGCTTCAGGGCTTCTATAATATATGCTATTCGTAAAGTAATGGTATTCCAACGATTACCAACGTTTGAAGAGTCTTGACACTCAAGCTGATTTTTGAAAAATTTAGCTCTGTTAGTTTGTGTCTAGTCTTTGTCCCATATATTTCTTAAAACTTGACTATATAACGAGCATTTGCTGTTGATCTTTCTTCTTTTTAATTTTTTTGTTGGGGTTTCCTCCAATTTTCTCTTTAATGTTTTTTTCATTGAATTTGTACTTCTATTGCAATTTATGCACTTAACAATCTTCTTTGTAAAATTTCTATCACTTGTGTACCATACTGGGCATGAGTCAGACTGAAGTCTCGTAAACGGGTGGCTATGTAAGGTTGTATCGATTGGTGTTCGTTCACTGCCGATAAACTTTATGCCAGGACAGAAAACGTGATTTTTCCCAATTATTACATTCAGAACTTGTTTAAGCTCAACTTCCCAATTGGAATTAGATGGTGACAAATCAAAGACGCAAACTCTTTTAAATATTAAATGCAAATTGCCTTTTCTATTTTCATGGAACACGGCGTACACCGGATCAAGGTCATCTTGAATTAAGCCAAAATTGTTTGTATTGGTCACCGTAACTGTGCGTTCTCCAAAAATATTTCTGCGAAACAGAGAAAATCATTAACATAAAACTAGGTTTAATCCCCTCTACTCCTGCTATAACTGTCAATGCTAATACCTTTAAATCAAGATTGAGGTTGATTCATTTTTCAACTAAGATTGAAAAAACGTCTTGCGGAGTTTTTATACTTTTGATTAGATTCACTAGTGTTTCTCCCTCATGTAGTGAATGAAATAAGTCGAAAACATCAGTTTGTACGCTAGCATCATCTTGACTAACTTTTCCGTCAACTAAAACATTTTAATATTAGTTGAATTGAATTTTCAAGAATAAAAACTCGAAAGATTTACAACAGGGTTCTGCAAACTTCACAGGAATGGTTTGGGTTGATTCATTTTTCTCTACAAATATTTATATATACAAGAAATTAATTAAAAGTAATGATATATTTAAATAATTTAATGCATCTTATCACAAAAATAAACTTACGGCATGTTTTACCACTCTTAGCGTTTGGTTCCAAAAATTTAACAGAACCTGTTTGAGTTCTTGAATTTACACCTAGAGAGATAATTTTTTCACTTAGGTTAAATGATTTAGTTGTGGTTAAATTAAATAACGTAGGCCTAATCACGGGTGATTTACTTGTGGCCTAATTAATCAATAAATGTATTGAACTTACATTTAGGCCTTAGTTCCACAGTTGTTTGAATTGACTTAACCAAAGTTTTAAGCTTGATTGGAACTTGAAAAGATTTATTACGTAACCTATTGGCTGTTGCTTTAAGATGTTTCCATTTGAAAACTTAAAACATTTAATTCAGCCTACAAATTTCCACACAATACGATAAATTTCACTTCGATCGTCTGCTAATTTTCCGCGTCTTTATTGGCTGCGAGGTCACTCACGTGAGGAAATTAACCACCAATCCAAAAAATCGAACTTTTCAGTCGTTAAGGGGGGTAGGAAATGTAACTAAGCAACACGGCTTTCCCCTCTCTCTCGCGAAACGAAAGAGGCTCTTGCCGGGGCGTCGCGAGTTCAAGTTTGATTTACTCTACCAGCAATACTGGGCCATACCGCTCTTCTGTAGAAATTTGGACCTTCATCATTGTAACCCGTAGTATGTCGTCTTGTAGACTTGGGGATGATTTACTTGTGCTATTATTTATAAACAGAAGAACCACTCCTATTTTAAAAGGAATAATAATACAAGCAGAAATAAGTAGATAAAAATCTCCCATGAATGGACAAACGTAATTCATTATTTTATTTTAATTATTGATATTATCCTATAATTAATGATTTTTGACTGGATGAAATTTTTTACCTCAGGGTGAAAATGAAAAATAAAACCTTCCTTGGATAGATAGAGGGTGAGTTGACGAACTTTATTTATTAATCTATTTTAACTAATGAAATTATTATTTTTTTTTTGGACTGTATGACAATGAAAAATAAAATCTCCCTTGGATGGATAGAGGGTGAGTTGACCAACTTAATTCATTAAACTATTAATAAATGAAATTATCTTTCAATTAATGCTTTTTGACTGGATGACATTTTTCGCCTTATTGGGGAGGTGTGACTAAAAAGCGGTTGAAGAAGATTGACGATTCCATTGATGAGGGGTTTGTAATAGGAACTCGACTACTTAAAAAGCAAAATACTTTAGATGTGCCTTTAAAAACGGTTATAGCAGTTATACGTTTAAGATTTGTTCCATATACAAGAAGGTTGACCAACTGAAAATTTATTGTTTTTATAATAAAAATGGCCAGAATAAGCCAAGGTTAGGGACAGATCTAAGGCGCTTACGCCTGTCAAGCCGGTCAACGTCTCTTGAAACTAAAAGCGCGAGAAATTTAGTTTCTTTTAAAGAAAAGAGCAACTTTTTACTCTCCCGTTAGAGTTGCTTATTTCACGCTCACGGTATTCGGAGAACCCGGCAGGGTTCTATGTTATGGGCCCATCATCATCTGTAATGCAATTTTGATTTCGTTAAAAAAATGGACCTTTAGCCAATCAGAACGCTCCATTTCCCCATTGAAATAACATTAAAATCGACTCTTTCGAGGACATGTCCCTTGCATCGCAGAACTAAAAGAGGAATTATTTGTTACGGTTAAAACCAATTTTAAATGGTAGAGCAAGGTTCGAATGTGTGCCTTTTCCAAGTTTCATTTAAAAATATTAAGTCTAAGTATTTTAAAAATAATTCTGAAGTTGACCCTTTTTTTGATACTTAGCTGGTTTCGCGCATGGCCAAATTCGTAATGTTATTCTATGGGATTTGGTTTTTTGAAAGTGGCTTACCTTTCAGGTTTATTTTCTATTACTTCCGGATATTTTTGAAACTTGGATTTTCCGTGTGGTATGAATTAAGATTCGAGCTTTATTTTAAGACTAATTTCATAATTTTGCACCGATTAGTTGGCCCACACTCTATTTATGAAAACGGAGGAAAAAGTAAGGCGGAGAAATAAATTCGCCAAAAACCTAAGCCTAATTTGACAAATTAGGCTTAGGTTTTATATGGCTTTTTAAATTCACGCGACGGAGCGCGAGCGCGCTTGATTGGGAGGCTATACCCATAGCCTCCAAATCAAGCGCGCTCGCGCTCCGTCGCGTGAATTTAAAAAGCCATATAAAACCTAAGCCTAATTTGTCAAATGACTTAATTTCTCCTCCTTCATATTTTTGCCGTTTTTAGCCACACCAAACACCCAACGGGTGGTGGTGTAGGCTATTACTAT
This sequence comes from Odiellus spinosus, assembly GCA_963920705.1. NCBI lineage: Eukaryota > Metazoa > Arthropoda > Arachnida > Opiliones > Phalangiidae > Odiellus > Odiellus spinosus. The sequence continues at coordinate 2,396,870 of OY987228.1, read as the reverse complement.
GTACCGGGCTGTCAGATGTCAGATGTCAGATGTCCCCAGAAATGACGAAAAACGTCATCGAGTAGAAAAATGAGTAATAGCGTAGGTTTACACGACAAATAAGGCAAATAGCTTTAAATTATATGTTATTTACACTATCACAATTAAGCAAAGAAATGAAAGTCCTTCGTATACTCATTTGCTATCCATCCAACCATTTACATTTTTTTCGGCCCCCGCCAGGAATCGAACATTGGAATATTATTGACGGCTTTAACCGCTCGGCCACGGCACTATGCCTCATTATTGCCAGAACTTCTATATATATTATTTTTTTTTAAACCAAGAAACAAGAAGTCGCGTATGACTAAGCCAAGCAATTCCTAAATAATTTTAAAAGCATGGAGGATTCCAAACATAAATAAACACGGAGGATGTTAAAAATAAAAAAAAATAAAAATAAAACATGGAGGATGCCAAACAAAAAAAAACATGGAGGATGCCAAACTTAAAAAAAAAAATGAGGATGCCAAACATAAAAAAAACATGGAGGATGCCAAACATAAAAAAAAACATGGAGGATGCCAAACATAAAAAAAACCATGGAGGATGCCAAACATAAAAACATGGAGGATGCCAAACATAAAAAAAATATGGAGGATGCCAAACATAAAAACACTAGAAATGAAAAAGTTTCATTTGAAAAATGAAAAAGTATTAATTGAAAAATGAAAAAGTTTCTTTTGAAAAATGAAAAAGTTTCTTTTGAAAAATGAAAAAGTTTCTTTTGAAAAATGAAAAAGTTTCTTTTGAAAAATGAAAAAGTTTCTTTTGAAAAATGAAAAAGTTTCTTTTGAAAAATGAAAAAGTTTCTTTTGAAAAATGAAAAAGTTTCAATTGAAAAATGAAAAAGTTTCAATTGAAAAATGAAAAAGTTTCAATTGAAAAATGAAAAAGTTTCAATTGAAAAATGAAAAAGTTTCAATTGAAAAATGAAAAAGTTTCAATTGAAAAATGAAAAAGTTTCAATTGAAAAATGAAAAAGTTTCAATTGAAAAATGAAAAAGTTTCAATTGAAAAATGAAAAAGTTTCAATTGAAAAATGAAAAAGTTTCAATTGAAAAATGAAAAAGTTTCAATTGAAAAATGAAAAAGTTTCAATTGAAAAATGAAAAAGTTTCAATTGAAAAATGAAAAAGTTTCAATTGAAAAATGAAAAAGTTTCAATTGAAAAATGAAAAAGTTTCAATTGAAAAATGAAAAAGTTTCAATTGAAAAATGAAAAAGTTTCAATTGAAAAATGAAAAAGTTTCAATTGAAAAATGAAAAAGTTTCAATTGAAAAATGAAAAAGTTTCAATTGAAAAATGAAAAAGTTTCAATTGAAAAATGAAAAAGTTTCAATTGAAAAATGAAAAAGTTTCAATTGAAAAATGAAAAAGTTTCAATTGAAAAATGAAAAAGTTTCAATTGAAAAATGAAAAAGTTTCAATTGAAAAATGAAAAAGTTTCAATTGAAAAATGAAAAAGTTTCAATTGAAAAATGAAAAAGTTTCAATTGAAAAATGAAAAAGTTTCAATTGAAAAATGAAAACATGGGTGCACAAAAAATCTAAATTTTCATAAGGGCAATTTCCTACGTTAGCATTATACCATATGTGGTGTGGCTTTCTTATGGGCTTGACCATCTTGTTATAAATAGATTGTGGCCAAACTAATCGGAGTAAAATTATGAAATTAGTCTTAAAATAAAGCCCGAAAAATATCTGGAAGCATTAGAAAATAAATCTGAAAGGTAAGTCTCTTTCAAAAAATCTAAATCCCTTGCATCGCAGAACTAAAAGAGGAATTATTTGTTACAGTTATAATCACTTTTAAATGGTAGACCAAGGCTCGAATGTAGAACTTTTCAAGTTTCATTAATAAATATTTAGTCTAAGTATTTTAAAATTAATTTTGAAGTTGACCCATAATTGGCTTTTTTGCTAGTTTCGGTCATGGCCAATTCGTAATGTTATTCTATGGGATTTGGTTTTTTGAAAGTGGCTTACCTTTCAGATTTATTTTCTAATACTTTCAGATATTTTTCAACTTGAATTTTCCGTGTGGTATGAATTAAGTTTCAAGCTTTATTTTAAGACTAATTTCATAATTTTACACCAATTAGTTGCCCCACAATCTATTTATGAAAACGGACGAAAAATTAAAGCGGAAAAATTTCTTTAGCTTTTTAAATTCACGCGCTAGGTTTGGAGGCTATGGGTATTGAACGCTAATGACTTAATTTCTCCTCCTTCATATTTTTGCCGTTTTTATAGATTGTGGCCAAATTAATCGGTGTAAAATTATAAAATTAGCCTTAAAATAAAGCCAGAAAAATATCTGGAATCATTAGAAAATAAATCTGAAAGGTAAGTCTCTTACAAAAAATCTAAATCCCATAGAATAACATAAAGTTTCAATTTCTCCGCCTTAAAAGTAATCTCCTTTTTAAAAATGAGTGAAATTCCGAACGACTAGCCAAAAACGGCAATAAGGAAGGTATTAACATCAAAAATAATGAAAAAATTAATTGGAATTTAGTTTAAAGGGTATTGGAAAATTATAAAGATTTCACTGCGGTTGTCGGAGGTATTAACATCAAAATTGATCAAAAAATTTATTTAAATTTGGTTTAAAGGGCAATGGGGAAAATATAAAGATTTCACTGCGGCTGTCGGAGGTATTAACATCA
>OY987228.1:2321658-2384158 GCA_963920705.1 Odiellus spinosus | reverse complement strand
TACACCATTACCCGCTTGGCCCTGGGCCTGAGCCAAGTAATATTGGCTATAGCTGCACTTTTCTAAGTTAGCCGTCCGCCGCATTGTCTCAAGTGTACTACACATGACAGTGTCCCGTACTCAAATGGCGCGAGCTCGCCGAGATGATCTCTTATATGTACGGTAATGGTGTCAAAGTAGCTTTTCCCTATTGGCAAATAATAGGGGGAAACAAAGGTCTTTACTACGGAATTCCCGTAATTGGTGTTTTCAACTGGAATAATCCTTAAAAGAGGGACTAAGTAATCACCCACTATTACATTGTCTACAATATCTGTATAAATGTACAATTGAGAAGGGATATGGCAGTCAATACGCGCTTGTTTTTCGGCCCGCCCGTTTACATGTTCGGAATCCTCGTAACCCATGATATCGGCGATACCGCGAGGGATGGCCAAAACAGGTTCAATCGAACCAGCCGCTTTAGTCTTTAGGTTGATATAACCAGTCGTAGCGTCATGGAGAAAGCACGCTTGATTCTTAAGGCAGATTTCAACGTCATTAATGACGCCTAATAAATGGACAATTGATTGATAATGACCGGGGGGCACGTCGATCATACCGAGTTTCGTAACGTTACCCCGGGGAGGTTGAGATGTCGCGCGACGTTTACTTCAGCAGCGGTGTCCTTTTTCACGTTGAAAAAACTAGACGTATATATTAGTTCAACCAAAGCGCATTCCCACGACCCCTTGAGGGTAATTGGATTTGGTAGTTTCGTGACGTATGAAGCCATTGTGTTGTCGGGGAAAATATCCATTGACGTATCACTTGGGAGCGTTAGGTAAAGGTCTGACATTATCGCTACTAACCCAACAATTCTGGTCTTTAGGTAGGCCAATAAATGAAACAAAATATTCCAATTTCCCTTTCCGTTTCCTTTTCTTCAGAATTTTGAAAAAGCACGAATATAGAGATTCTAGCATTCAAAGATGCCGCCAAGCAGGTCCTGGAGCTGGGTACCAACCACAATGTCAAAATTATCGAAATTGTTACAGATGCACATTCGGCAATATCTGCTGAGCTGAGTTAGTTAATAGCAAGATATTTTTGTTATTTTGGATTCAATCATTTTGGTAACCATTTTCCGATTTTTAGGAAAAGAGGAGTGAAACATTCGTGGGATACTTGGCATGGTGGAAAAAAAGTTTTGAAACGCTTGAACGATGTAATTCATTTTTGAATATTTTAGTTATAAGGCCTTCTTACTGAACTGTTTTTAACATTAAATAGATTGGACTAAAATCCAAAGAACATCGAGAATTATGTCATTTGGCTCCACAAATTAGGAATCATTTCTGATGGTGTAGCAAAAATTGCAACGGCGATGTTCTAACTATGAAGGTATTTCAAGACGATTATGAAGTGAAAATTTATAGAACTAAAGTTGTAATCCAAATTTTTAGGGTTTGTGGCTCACCACGATCTAAATATACACGAGTGGCACATTGAAATTGGCCTTTTTAATCATTGTGACCATGACCCTCTAACCGATGAGCAGCTCGAGAAGCATCCCTGGCTTAAACCTAACACTCCAACATTTCTAAAGCTAAGAAATGAAGTCACGAGAAACTACTTATTGAAAAACATGAAGTATTTCACAAACTTTAGGTAAGCATGAGATGAAATAAGAAATACATTTAAAGAATGTGTAATTTTTTTAAAACTTTCATAGCCACACTAGGTTTCTAGAAAGTTACCACAGTTTGATACTCATGTACGCCCCAAAGAGAATCGCTTTTGGGTAAGGGTGAAATATATTTAAAATTGATGTGAGATTTCTGTATCAATTTAATCCTGTAATAGATACTGGGGTTACCAAATTAGAATTAAATTGGCGGCCATAGACCACAATAAACACACCGGGAGACCTAGGGCAGTGACTAAAGACGGAAAACAAAGGTAAAAATTTTAATTTGGAAAATAGAAATTGTAAAATCGTTCAAGCAAAAGTGATTGTCATTACTGAATTATAGCTTATTTGCAAGTTGAAATTACTGACCCCTGACCAAATATAAAAATTCGGAATTATCCGATTTTGTACACTAGACCTTTACATAGATATATTTTAGGGAAGAGTTTTGAAAACTTATAAACCTATAGTTTTGCTGTAGACAACAAACAGATTTTGGGCAATTTAAGTCGTGCATGATATTTGATAATCCTCATAAAGTTATATCTCCGGTCATCAGAGTCATGAGTGTTTGAAATATAGAAACGCGACCAAACAATACTAACCTAGATTTTTTTTCCCGCGTTTTAAGGGATACACGAGCCTATAGCAAACGTACAAAGGCATGGTACGTTGTTCCCGTCTATGAGAAAAAGAAATATTCGTATATACCCGATTTAATGTTAGCCATTTTCGAGCAAAGGGAAAACTTCGAGGTACATTTAGACTTTTGTAAATACAACTTATGAGGAATAGGCTAACAATGTTATTCAATGTTATTTGTAGGGCACTTTGAAAAAAAAAGGTTCCATTGGATGAAGATCATCCATTGCGGATTTCAAAAACACGTGGAATGGAAGCAGGACCTTCAAAGGAAGAATTAAGGGAGAAGCAAATTTCGAGATTTTAAACAGAAGAGTAATAAAAACAAGAACCATACAAAAACTTAAATGGGACAGGTATGTCTAACATTATACCTTATCATTAATACCTAAATCTTTTTTTATAGAACCATCATTAGTCAACCATAACAGCGGTCTTGGTGGATAACAAAAAATATTCCGTAGCAAGAAGATCACCCATATCAAAACGCGTCGCATGGTGGCAGGACTTCGAAGGAGGAATTAAGGGAAAAACAGACATAAAAACAAGAGCCATACAAAAACATAAACGGGAAAGGTAGGTTTAAGATTATACCTTATCATTAATATGGATTTTTTTTTATAGATACCATCATTGGACAACCTTACTGAAAATACCTTTTCTAATAATTGACGTCACCCAATATTATGTCTAAAAAATCAGTCAAGCATCCGTTCAACTGCGCGTGTTGTCATGAGCATAAAGCTTTTGAAATATATCTATACCGTATTTAGTTTTTCCACCAACTGCTGGGGTTTTTTTTCCTTATATAACGAAGCCTTTTCCCATTGTCCTTTGGTTACCGTTAAATGTTCAAACCAAATTTGCCTTCATAACTCAAGTATTCTTATTTAATACCTCTTAATCTATAATTTCATCACATAATATATCATGGTCGATAATTCTCTAGTAAAAGACTCCGTTGAGGTTTTTTTTTCGCCCCGGTTGTTGGTTTCCTAACATATTTAATTAAACCACAAATATTTGGTGTATCATGCTTTTTAACTTATTATGTGTTACTAATTTAATGCTTTTTAACTTATGTGCTACAAATTTAGCACTTAGTTTTTAGTGCCCTTTATTATAAAATTAAGTACGGTCCTCTACAAACCTGTGTCCATTTTATTTTCCTACACTGTTTTTTAGAAAAGTATATGACGAAATGGTTAGAGTACCATTGTCGTTATTCGCTTTGTTTTCAAGAAGGGTAACTAAGCCAGTTTGGTTTTATTTAATATAATAATGCATTTGGGTTTGCCATGTCTTATATAATGGTGAAAGGGCATGCATGAATGGAAATTATAACCGATTTATGATTTAGAAGAAACAGCATCTTGAATAATGACTAATCATCAGCTTATATCTCCGAGAGCTATTATAACTTTATTTCAGAGGTGCAATTTATTCGCTAGCGATTGGCACTTGCCTGTGCAATTTAGCTTATCGCACAAAGGTTCCGCCCTTTTTATTTTACCTGAATACTTTGCCATCATCATCTAGCCGTTTGGGCGGTAATTCAAATCAGAACCAAAATTTCACAGTTCTAAATCTGATATCGTAATATTACTTTGTCCACTAATTTTCATTCTTCTACATCATGCCTGGTCCCTGTGTAATCCATTGGCCTAGGCACTCGTAAAGAGGCGATTTTACTCAATTGTACGCTTTCATTTGCACTAGTTTGTATTTCCGAGTATATAGAAAGTAATAAAAACCTTTTATAAACTAACCCAATGTCATTTTTTTCTTAATTGAGAGCTATTTTACATAACTATACTGTGTACTTCTCGGAAAAATACCATAATATCCCGCCATTGGTTTAAAAATCAACCCCTAGCGACAAAATGAAACATTCCTCTACTCAGGAGGGGGGTTGATAGCGTGGGGATAAAAAGTAGCTTATTTCCAGGACTATTAGAAAAAAAACGTTACTGGAAACTTGTAAACTATAGATGGCAGCACATTCAGTCGGTTTTTATGCGTTGTGAGGTGAAGCAAATTCAAGGGACAAGGATCGCGCCGACACTCGCTTTAACTACTCGAACTTTTCATGGGTTTTTATTCGAGCCTTCAAAGGAATCAAAGGTGAGTAATTTAACCTCGCAAGGCCCTACTTCAAACCAAACATGGCCATCATATGAACCTCGCAATTTTCCAAAACGTATCCCATTTGAAACTAATACCGCTAAAAATCTCTCAAATAAAGGAAATTGTAACTTTCACTTTCGAAGCGTGGTGCTCCTCCGATTGATTTTTTTATCGGTGCGTAACAGGGAGTGTTTTTGAACCCGTACGGGGGGCCAAGTTCATAGCCACGAGCGATGGGGGGGGGAGCAGTTGAGGTAAGAGACTAATCAGGTATGGGGACTGGGAATTGCCCACGCAACGGATGGAGAAGGGGAAGAGGAAGGACCATACCGTTGTGGACTATACACAACGGACTATAGGGATATGGTCAAGGGACCTGCGATTCGATCAGGACAATACCCAGACCCTGCCACTGAGACACCAGTTTACAGGAGTGCGCCACCACTCCCGGCTCCGATTGAATTTCCGAAAACAAGCGACCAAACTTTGGAGGGCTCATAGTTCTAGCTACGCGTGCGCCACCAAAGGTAACTTTAATTTGAATGAAATTAATTTGTCTCAAATTCATTTTTTTTTTTATTTTTGATTTAGTCTTAGCATTTTGAAAGAGATTAAATTTTTACGACGCTTAAACAAGAGTTGCGTGTTAAATAAGTTTATTTAAACAAATGCGCGTGGATGTCGCTATGGAAGGAATTTAGCCTGAATATGATAAACTTCGCATATTGGGTGTTTTGCCACGCTAATTCAAACACCGTTGGCCCATGCAGAAAACGAACAAAAATCTTTAAAGCAGTTCTATCATATTAAGAGATGTTTAAAAATTAGTGTTGATATTTTTCTCAGGTTTTCGATAAAGTAGTTGCAGAATGATTAAGTATATAGATTATTTTGGGAGAATCACAGGATTAGACGTCGGGTATACTTAAAGGGAGAATGCAGTCCGACCAATGTATAATGTTAATGGGAGAAAACAGATTTTATTTCTCGGTATTAGAATGATTCCGTTCGAGAATTTAAAATCTACTGGAAAATGAAATTTGAAATTAATTTTTTTTTGGGGAAAATACGATATTTTTCGTGGTTTAAATTGGGATTAAGATACGCGTCAAAAATTCAGAGGTTAAGGAGACTAAATTGGAAAAAAGTAACGAAAATGAAATAGAAATAGTTTGTGTATAAAGTAAACGCTTAAAGTGGCCGTCTCACTCCTCCTAAATAGAGAAGATGGGAGTTTCGTTCCATTGACGTGAAACAATCTGGAGTTCGTTTAAGAACTACTTCAGGGAGTTCCCATGGATAAATTGTACCGTATCTGGCCCCAAAAGTACCAAGAATTACATTTTGATCAACCTAAATCCTTTAATCCCTCTTGACGAAACCCGGGAAAAGTCAATTCATTGCTAAATTAATATTAGTTAAGGTTTTTTGACTTTTAAAATTTTGATTTCTAAGCCTAGTGATTTGTTGTTCTCTCTTTGACTTCCGTGGTGATTAACATTAGCAAGAGAAATGATGCTAAGAGAGTCTACTAAAATTATGATATTGTAACAATGTATAATAAAAAATGTTTGAAACATTTTAGAAATTTAATAAACTATTTTACCGATGTCTAATTCTCTCAATGTATGTCTTTACGCTTGCTACTTTTGAGGTAATATTGAATATTTTTGTCAGACAAATTTTGCGAACACAATTTAACTATAATCCGAAGCGCGTGGGAACTATAAGAAGTCTGGGACGTAAGCCATATGGTACTCTACGTACAACGTGTACCCCCTTTTTTTAACCTACGCCCTTTAGCGGATGCTCATGAATGAGGGGCTTAAAACCAGAAACAAGCTTTAATGGGTACCAAAAGGAAAAGGCACTTTATACCATTTTCAAACGAGGCGTAATTAGGCGGTTTAATCAGATTTAAAAAAAGTGTGGAAGGACTTACGTCCCAGACTAAAACTAATACTACAGTTACCTAAGACAATTTGGCTAGAGGTTTTCAATTCATAGACGTACATCCCATTGCATCGCTAACTTTATCGTCGCGTGTAAAGTTTGGTTATCGCGTATAATACGTTGTTCCATTTTTTTAAACACAGAATTGAAACCATCAAATAATTACGTAAAAATCTTAAGAACTCGTAATTCAGAACTGAGCGAAATCAAACTTGGGGAGCTACCTTAAAATATTTAGAGAAGTCCCAAATTATGCAAAAGAGCTAGGAACCATTTCTGCACCTAGATTCGAGAAATAAGGTGCCATTTTCTGAATCGCCATTAATATTTCCCTTTTATCCACATTTGGTAAATAACCAGTTTATAATATATTACGATAATATAATTCGAAGAATAGTCTAGTATTCTCTGAATTATTAGGTGATATGTAGGATATAATTCAAGTTTTTTTTTAGACTTCAAAACTAACAAAATATATTTCAAAGTTAAGAAATAAAGACGCAATTTCCTTGTCCTTTTTTTATCAACTTCTAATATATTTATATTTCAGAAATATCTTTTCAGAGTGTTTAACATACTTTTAAATTTGAAGTATCTTTAAATACAAAAGAATTGCCTTTCTTATCTGCAAAATAAGTCAATTAGGAGGGTTTTATATTATTGGGGAGGCTAGAGGCCTATGTGTTTTATTTTGGTTGTCTATAATGTTTGGACTAACACCCTAAAAAGTTTCTCACAGCATCTAGCGACAGAGCGTAAATAACAATAAAACACTTTTTTTGTATTATAATGTATTCAAAAATTATCTGTGTATATCCTATCATATTCTTACATTTTTTTTATATTTATTATTGGTTAAATTAAAATTTTACTCTCATTTGTAGCTAGATGGCGTTTTCTTAAAATATTAATAACTAAAGAAAAAAGCCTCATTTTTATTTTAAACGTGTATCTTTTAGCCACAGTTGTGTTTTCAACACTAACCACGTGAAGGTAAAATACTCCGCACATGTTTAATTTTTAAAATTAAACTTCTAGTGTCATTAATTGGGTGAATGAAAAATAAATGTTTGTGATCCAAAAGCCCTATTAGTTAAAAAAAACGAGGCGAGTTAAACTGCCTTGAAACATTTTATCCGTCTAGTTCCATTTACTAATAGTAGAACACTAAATTTTTTATTCTGTGTTGAAAACACAAAGTAAAAATTAATATTTTCAATATAAGCAATGAGAATAAACGGATAATGTTTCAACGCTATTTTACTCGCCACATATTTCATCAGCCAATAGGGCTTGTGGCTAATAAACATTTAGTTTTCATCCACCTAAATAATGGCCCTAAAAAGGGCCTTTTTGTAACCTTAGCGAAATCGTCTTACAAGGTGTTCTCGCGCGAAGTATGGGTGGCTTTTCTTCTTAATCATCCTCCCATTCTTCTGGGCTTTCAGCCCCAGCAGGGATATAATTAGGTGCATCCGGAGGGGGAGCATTCGCCCCCATCCATTCGATTTCCCCGAAACTTTCAAGGTCAGACTCCTCGTCATCTAAATGCCTAATGAGCGGTTGGATGTCCGGGCCTTGGTGACGTCTGTTCATGGAGATGTTCGGGAGTTTGTCCCCTGTGAGGGTTGTGGGGTAATTCTCCCCAAGGCAGATCGTCGAACATATGCCATAGATTGGCTGCTTCTTCGTCTGCCTCTATTTGAGCGATGGTCTCTAGTCGCATTGGGGGAGCGGGAGTGCTATTCGTTCGCAAGGCGACCATCATTATAGATTTGCCCCTCCATGAAGGGTGCCTCTCCTTAATTTCCTCATCCGTGAAGAATTTCTTACTTGATCCGTTGGGGGCTTGAATAAAAAACAGTTAATTCAGGTCTACAAAAGTGACAATAGAAATGGGGTAGCGTTTCCAAGATTTCTAAGGCGATTCCCACACATGCCTTGGGCCTACATGATGGTCGTGCATAGGATAGGCGTAACTAATATTCCAAGGATTTCCCCAAAAGAGCCCAAGTAACCCTTTTAACCTCTTAACCCATTAATATTTGTTGGAGGCAGTTTTGAGGATATGCATATGGGATGGGCTTAAGTAGGGATATCGGTACCCTACTGGCATATCCTCGGGATTTTACGCGTTTACTGGGATTCTGAGAATATGCGGAATAATGACGAGAAAAATACTTTGACGATACGTTTATTCTTATCAAATGCATTCGCAAAAACGTTTTATAAAATTACAATATTATTCATTATATTCCAAAAAATCTTTACTCCAACAGTCACGTCTCGGTGAAGCTAATCCAATACCTCGATGATAGTAGACAAGTTTGATTTTTGAAGAGCTTTGGAGTTTTTTTTTTCTCGGAACATATATCATATTCCTGTTCCATGTTACTGCACAATGGTGGACGTTGATTAAAGAATCGCCAGTGTGATTAACGATTAGTCGTTTTTAACTTTTTTCTCTCGCAATTCCCACTCTCAATTGCTGTTCTTGGTCAAGGTCTATGATATCGTGCTTTTTTTTTTTTTTTCATTTTAGCCATATATTTTTATCACAACAAAAACAAAATACTTTTTGTAATAAAATATTTCTTTTTAGTGGTTTTTAAGAATATACTATTTCACATAATATTAATATTTTCCACTTTGTGATATAAACTGACTTCATTTTTGTATTACTTTGTGATAATTAGCTCCTAACAACTTAGTACCATTAATTATTCTTCACCTTTGATATAAAAATTATAATTTGTATCTGCACTTAAAAAATTTTACTCTTGGCATTGTCTAGATCTCTGTTGCCAGAAGTTCCATAATAATTCGAGTTCCAAATTTTGAATGTACAATAATTTAATGATGAACTATTTGGTACGCTTATTTGCAATAATTTGTTCAGGTTTGTACCATAATTTAAATAATATTTTATATAGTAGTATATTTTCCAAGATTTTCGAATAAGTACCATATTTTAAACATTTTACGAATTAAAAAGTATAAGAACCAACAAATTTCCTCATGTTCAACCCTATACGGAAGCGAGGAAATATATAGGGCGAAGCCAAACTACTGACTAGCCAGCACAAGGACGAAGCGAAATAGGTTAATACTCCATGTATCTAGCCCGGCCGTCCTTTTGAACGGCCAACTTTCGATTTTATTATAACTTGTTTCCTTTTTTTTTTTTTGAAAACTACAGTTTAACTTTAAAAACGCCCAAAAAAGAGGTACTATAATTTTTAGCAAAAATTCAATAATTTTGAAGCAGGAGTATCATAACTGAGATTTTCAAATCTGCCCCCGCTGCCCCATAGAAAATATTAGAATCGCTGGACAATTATCGAATAATGTTCATAACTTCTAAACTGAAAATATATTACATATTTTTGTCGATCAAATACTGTATAATGTATAATAATAGCTTCCCTAGTTTTCGATCGACAACTGGTAATAATAATTTAATCATTCTGGTGTAACGTGGAAACTGGGATACGCGGACTAAAGCCAAAGGGGAAGTCTCACGCCAAATCCAGTTACAATACAAAACAAAATAGAACCGGGTTGGTCGCCTACCTTTTCATGGAACATGAAATTAAAATAAAGCAATGCATAGTCTAAGGGTATAGGATGTAATTAAATAAGTAAGTCAACGAGGTATTGAGAGTTACCAGAATCAGAATCATTTAATACGTAAAACATATTACGAATTAATTTTTTTTTTTTATTTTAATCTCTCAACATTTATATTTAGTTATCGATCACGGGTCAAAGTCTTAAAAGACTTATAGGCCCAACTCTGAGCAGAGTATTTCTTAGTTAATAATTAAATTTATACATTTAAATATTATTTTTTTTTCCTGTATTTGTCTTTGTCATTTGACACGTTTTAGATGTTACAATTTGTTCATTTAATTACCAAGAATCAATAGATTCCCTTTAAGTTTTTTTTAAGTTGTGCTAAATTAGTGGCATTATTTGGCTGAATTAAGTTATATAGTTTGATACCAGTGTAAAATATTGAGTTAATTTTTTTGGTTGTTTTAGCGGCTGGGAGTTTTAAACTACATTTAGTTCTCATGTTATATCTGCTTATGGTTGCGTATTGAAATAGCTCTGAGTTATTTTTTTGTGATTTATATATAAATATAATAGATGCGAGTTTATAGAGATGAAATACGTTAAGCAAACCTAATTTCTCGAATAGGGGTTTTGTATGATCACGATAGGGTCTACGCAATAATACTCGAACTGCCCTTCTTTGAAGCAAAAATAACCGGTTAAGATTGGTCCTAGAGGTGTTGCCCCATATGGATATACAGTAAGTTAAATATGAATAAATTAATGCAAAATATAACTGAGTACAAATTCCATCCGTAAATATAGCGCGATTTTTAGCAATTAAGTAAATTCCAGATGAGATTTTCCTCGCAATTTTATTAACCTGTATATTCCAATTCAATCTTTCGTCGAACCAAATTCCCAAATACTTATAATTCGTTACTCTATTAATACACACGTGATTAATTATTATGTTACGACCAGGAGGAACCAATTTGTTAACGTTTGTAAACAGAATATAAACCGTTTTATAGCTATTTAATTCCAGACCGTTGTCTAATAGCCATAAGTTTATTATTTGTATTTTATAGTTTACCCGCTCTATTAATTTGTCATAGTTGAAGTCATTATCTATTAGGGCAGCATCGTCGGCGTATAACGTAAAGGAATCATCATCAACAGTTGTTGTAATGTCATTTATAAATATATTAAATAACCACGGCGACAAAATGGAACCCTGTGGTACTCCCATCTTCACCGGTTTATAGTCTGAAAGCTGTGATTTTATGGTCGAACTGACCCTATCATGTAAATAAGAGGACAAATAGGAGTGCGCTAGTCCACGAATACCTGATATATATAATTTTTTAAGTAATCTCTCGTGGTTCACGAAGTCGAAGGCTTTCCTCAAATCGAGAAATAACCCTATTACGAAGTGCCCTTTATCTATACTCTCTAGTATTTTCTTATAAACTCTACCTATAGCGAACTCAACCCCTGTCTTTTTTCTGAACCCAAATTGAAATGGAGATATAATTTTATGTCTATCATTAAAGTTAACGAGTCTGGAGTAGAAGCAGCTATCGAATAATTTGGCAAATATCGATAGTAGGGATATTGGCCTGTAGTTAGAGGCGATGGCGGAATCTCCCTGCTTAAATATTGGTGTAATTATTGCTTTTTTTAGCCCTGAGGGATATCTACCCGTTGTGAACGATAAGTTTATTAAGTAGACTAAAGGTTTGATTAAGCTTGGTTTCAGAAGGTATATTATTTTAGGAGAGATCCCGTCAGCACCTGGAGCTGAGCCTTCTTTTAAGTTTTTAATTATATTTAAAACCTCTTTGTCATCAACTGGTGTCAAGAATAGTGATTTTCCTATCCCTTTGACTCCGTCGTAAGTGTTATGAGAATATGTTTGGTTCGCTTTTGAAGCGAGATATGTAAAAAAGTCATTTAGATCATTAGGGGAAATTGGGATATTTGCGTAGGTGTGGGAGTTTTTGGATTCACCCAGTAGGTTATTAATGAATTTCCACGTGTCTTTTGGATTATTTTGTTTTATGAGCTGGAATTTTAACAAATTATTTCTTTGGTTTCGTATTGTGTTGTTACATTTTTTTTGTACGTGTTTGTAATTAATTATATTTTCTAGTGTAGGCGAGGATTTGGTCAATTTACGAAGATTATTTTTAGTTTTGATTAAGTCTTTAATTTCTGGGGCTAGCCAATTATTAGCGCTAATCTTTACACCATTTTCCTTAATTATTAGCGCGATTTCAGGACAGCAGCGGTTGTATTCAGCTACGATCTCCCCCAGGAATCGCGCAAAAGCACTATCTACGTCCTTATCAGAGTATATATCCTTCCACTGAATGAGACTAGCCCTTTGCGAAATTTTTTTTAAATTTGCCTCAGGTATTTCTTGTTGTTATTGTTTTTTTGAGTGTTTCAGGAATAGGTATTGAAAATGTGAGCGGGTAGTGGTCCGTATGGTCCCAATCTCTTAGGATTTCAACTGTTATGTCGCAATTAGTATAGCAGTGATCTAACATAGTCGCAGATTTGGAAGTTACTGTAATGTGAGTGTTAACATGTTGTATAAGACCATAGCTTGTGGTTAAATCTAATAATTGCGCTGTTTCTGAATTGGTTGTACTTAGATCTACATTTACATCCCCTACAATTATACGATTTGTGTTAGGTGGCCCAAGTTCATTTATTAATTTTTCAAATAGCTCAAAGAAGTCTCCCTGGTTTCCCTTTGGGCAGTATATCACACAAATTACACAATTTTTTATTTTAATTCTGAATGCTTCCAGATTATCTTCCATTACTCTTAAGTTGGGTATAATTTCAAATGGGATGCTTTCTCCACCCGCCTTATCTTCTCGGCCTATTCCCACGAAATTATAATTTGGTAAAAAATCATAACTATCTTGTTTAACCCTAGTTTCTGCTAGCGCAAATACGTCAGTTCCCTCTGGGAAATGAAGAATTGTATCGCTAAACACGCTTGAGAAATTTGCGGCTACACTAAGAATATTTTGAAAAAATACTTTAATCATAGACACTAAAAGAAAAAAATTAACGCAGAATATTTTGTGCAAAGTGTGTTTTAAACTTAGAGTTTTACTATTTTGGACGTGGAGAAGTCATACTTGAACTTCTCGTGACCTATTGTAATTTGATTTATGTTAGTGAATTTGTACGTTTGAGGTCGAAGGGTTTTTGCAAAGTTTCTGAGCTTAAATCTGCCTAGATCTTGATCCGGGGTATAGTCGTGTTCGACGTATATATTTTGTCTCTTCAATTTACCACTATTTTTTAGGATTTCCATTTTATCATCATATGTATCGGATTTATAAATGACATATCTCCGTTTCCCGTTCTGGAACGGACCTCTCCTGCAAGCCGAGCTAGGTTGAACCTTTATCTTGATATTAAAATTATCTTGCAAAAATTCCTGAGTTTTTCCAGCAAGGCTATCTCGTGTCTCAGTTTCACTATCTTGTAATCCCTTGATAACTACGTTGTTCCTCCTGGCCGCCACGTCCATACCTTCAATTCTAAACCTCATTTTCCCCAGGGTAGTATCTAAATTGGACTTTTCCTCTTTGATTTTATCGTTCACTAGGTCAATTTCAAACTTGATATCAGGTATTTCCGCTACTTTTTCCTCTAAAGTGTTGATTTTCGTATTAATAAATGTTACGGTATTTTCAATTTTTGTGATTTTTTGAGTTGTAATATCCAAATTCTGATCTATGTTATCTAATATAATTTTGACCAATTCGAATTTGGCGTCTATTTTTGAATTGAGTTTTTTAAACTCATCCAGAATTTTTGCGCTGTCCATAGTTGTAAATTAGTAGTAATATTTTAAACAGAACCTTATAATGTAGGTAGTGTAGGCTTAAATGGCAGAGTTCGTTGTTAACAAAATAGAAAATAAAATTATTTTGAATAATGTAAACTCACCTATACAAAAAAAAAAAAAAACAATACAGAAAATTAATTTCGATAACCGTCGTTTTAACCACACGAACTCTGCCAGAGTTATGATTGAGAATTGCAGTTTGTTCGATAACGAAAACTCGTTTTTTCAGTTAATCGCAGCTGTGATGATATAGTTTTTTCTGTGATGATATAGTTTTTTTATGACACGTCACACTTTGCTTGGTACATATAACTAAAGCGGGGTCTAATGTTTTGTTTATTTTTTTTTAAGATATTTTAGGCTAATTCGCACTTTCTTCGATTGCAGAAACCACTTTTGCACTATCTTGAAGATCTTGATGATAGAAATCCCCTATAAAAGATACTTTATAGAGCCAATTGATGTTGAAAACATAACGATGTGCTCGAAGCTACCTTGTAGTTGAGTCCTCTGTGGAGCTACGTATCGTTAGGGGCTTCTTCCCCAATCATCCCTCCGGCAGAGTCATCTACTGAACCTGGTCCTTCAACTCAAACAGTACCAAAAGCGCCTCAATCTACTTTCATGCAAGTGACTCGTGAAGAGTCTCATTCCGCAGCAGCACCCGTTAACGTAGAACAGGATATCCCATATGTAGACATATTGTTTTCGATCGGCCTGTATTATCGTCAAAAGGGCCCGACTATCCCATTTCAAAAATTCGTGGATAATAATCCTCAAAAGTTCCCTGGCAAATTTGAAGGGTGCATTGTGCACATTGGAAATCGCCCAACGGACTTAAATGCTTCAACACTTCTCCATTACGGCAAAATGCCGGGAATTTTTATGGTAGTGGGAGTTCATCCTGCCTTTGCGCGTCAATTCTGTGCGGATGATATGGGAGCCAAGTGTCTCGGATATGCTCATGTTCAGGGGGTGGGAAACATTGGTTTGGATTATACATCAGAGGTCCTCCTCACTTGTTCTAACATTCAGCAACAATTTGCCTTTCGCAAACAGTTGGGAATCGCCAAGGAATACGGTCAACCGGTTTTTATACATTGTCGGCTCGCGTTTACTGACTGCTTTTCTATTCTGCAGCCGGAATTGGCCCCAAATTACCCCATTATTTTATTAACTTTCCAAGGCACTCGACCCCAAATGTCCCAATATTTGTCAGCCTTTTCTCGCGTGTATATTGGTATAAGTCCCCTAGTAGTGCGTTCCAATTCACAACCAACCCAGGACGCTTTAAAATATATTCCGGGCAATCTTCTTTTAGTTGAGTCCAATGCCCCCATGATAAAACCGATAGGGTTAACTTTTCCGGATGGTATTCCATCAATTTCACACCCAGGAGTTATTTATTCACTTTTAAAATAAATGGCCCAAATTTGGGGTGAACCGGTTTCCCAGTTGGCCCATCAAATTCGGGGTAACACCTACCGCGTTATTGGTGTCTAATAAAATTTCATGTTGTTGTAAATTTTTTTTTTTTTTTTTTTTCAGTACGGGGTACGAAGGTCCCTTCTTTTGTAGTGTTTTTGGATTACACACCCTGCTTTTTGTGTATGGGATGTATTATTGTTTCTGATATTTTTTTTTTCCCTTTTCTCTTTTCGCCACCTCTCCTGTTACGAGGTTCTTCATTGTTTTGTAGTTTTGATGTTCAGGTGTTTCTCGTATTAAACTCCCTGGATCTCTTTTGCTGTTGTTTTTTTTTCTTTTTTTTCCTTCCCGTGGTCTTTCATTCTTTGTGGTGGGGGGTATTGTAATGGGGACCCTTTTATACATTTACTGAAAGACCAAAGAGCTTACCTAGGTTCATGAACTGCATGCTGTCAAATGGGACTTAATCATGTTTTCAACCCATGGGGAAACCTCCTATAGATGGCGCCACCTATAGGTTCATTATTACCTAGGATGTCATGTGTCCAGGATGAGCTATATAATCAAGAGAACCCTACAGAAGGGGCACACAGTAACTAGTGGGAATGAGGGAGAGATTCGAACTCAGGACTCCTGTTTGTTTGTTAACTCAGTAATATATTATTGATTAATTCATATTGTTATTTAATTGGGAACTAATTTAAAAGTTAATTAAAGTTTATAAGACTATCCAGTCGTTATTTTGTTCAGACGAAACCACAAAGTTATTGTTTTAGTTCGCACTAAAATAATATACACAAGGTTTTAATATTGATTAAAAGACTTTATTTACACGACGCGGGTCGGAGTACGAGTGATTCCCGAAGCACAACAACAGGGCTTTTTATACAAGCATATTGTGGAGTCATGGGGTTTATCTGATAACAAATAATAGTGGTATCAAAGGTCAATATTACACAGTTATGAACTAAATAAAAACAAATTAAATAACTAGCGTGTCATGACACTAATAAAACAACAAATAATACGCGAAATAAAAATAATAAAAATAAAACGTTACGGCTTATACTGCCGCCAAAGTTCCGCGGTTTCCGCCATGGGTTTTGGAAAACCGTGAACTGGAACGTAGGAGCGGACCAGATGGTCTCCACAGTTTAGGCACGATACGTCGGCTCTTTCGCGTACGGCGTGAACGTGTTTTTAATAGTCCCGAGTGGTCATTCTGCCTTAGACTCTTTTAGGAATAAAATAATATATTCAAGTCCCCATGGCGCGCTTGGGCTATCGCCTCTTTTCTTACTTTTTAAGGACGAGCTGTACATTCTTGAATCTGATATTTTTTAACGAGTCGCAATAGCTCGGGGCATTCTACAGCTTTTGGCAGCGAGCAGGTAACGTGTTTCTGTACTGAAGAAGCTCCAATGACTGGAGCGTCTTTGGCCCAAAGCAAGCAGTGGTAATGCGCCAATCCGCGGGCTTGGTACTCAACTCACCAAAAGTAGTGATCTATCAAGCTGAAAAGCGGGTTGTCCTTACACAACACGAAGTTCTTTAAAATGGATCTGACTTTATTGTGAAAGTGCAAACTAACACTCAAAGGATCTAAATTCAGTAATTCAGCCACCATCATAGTTTCTAACCCTGGGACATCGGCATTCATTCTCCTCAAATGTAGGTGAAGCTCAACGTCATCGTATTCAGTAGGATTTATAGTCAAAAGCCACGTCGGAGAGTCAAATTCTCGTATCATAGCCATAACGCACCTTAAGACTTTATACCAATAATCCTTTATTCCCCGGATATGGCCCATAAATGTGGAAATATTTTTTTTCACCAAGTTGTCAACCGAAATATGCAACGGTTTTTTCACACGTAGAACAAAATTCAAGCTGCTGTTTATGGCTTTTACTTCGTATTCTTGATACGAATGGAATACGAAGGGGTAATCTCGCCTAAACATTGGATTTTCGTTTAGCAAGCGGGACAGACGATAGTCAGTTTCTGTTGTTTTTCCAAACGGTCTTGTTTCGTGTTTGCCAAAGCGACCCTTCGGAAATAAGTGTACAAAACACATGTAATCTAATTTTTTTTCTGATTCACTAATAGGTTCGGCTTCCACACGCTTCATTTGGAAAGTAGCCAATAAATCTTTCGGCGGCTGAACGTTGACCGGGTGAATCGAATAGTGATCGTAAAGATCCTTGGATTCATTTTCGGAAAGTTTCCGAAGTAAAGCCTGCGATTGAGTGATCATTTTGTAGTCATTTTCATTTTCTAGATTTAATTCCTCTACTCCCATTTCTAGTTCAATATCCAATTCCGTATCTGCAACTTCTCTTTCATTTTCTTTTTGTCCCCGAGTGATTGAGTCGTTTGGATCATCTACGTCCATTAATTCGTCGCTAGACAAGGAGTTTTCCTTGTTACTTTGCTCGGTATACGGATAGTTCGGTGCAGGAAAATTGGCTGCCGGAAAATTTGGTGTTAGGAATATTTGGTGCGGTTTGGGCGGAAAATTCGGTGCAAAATAATATTTTAGATAAGGTTAGGTTAGTTAATCCCTCGAATTAGCCCATACATCCAACTAGTTAATTCCTCGAGCTACCCCGTCCATCTAGTAATCTTTAAGGTAAGGTAAGGTTAGTTAATACTTCTAATTAGCCAATCCCGCCAACTAGTTAATCCTTAGCTCGGGCTATTTGTAATATTTTAGGTACTTCTTCAGTAGCGCAAATGAAATCCTCATTTATGAGAGAAATATCAATGTCTTTGTACAAAGGATTTATTTTCTTCAACTCCGTAACGGCTTTAACTATAGCCTCTATTCGGACTATTTGTTGCCACACTTTTTTATCCCAAGGATAAATATGCAGTTCGTGATTCGCGGGTAATGCCGGAATCATATTCACATTTTTTTGAATCGGTATTGGCAGGTATATTATTCTGCCTTCCAAAGCTTTTACCAAAGCCGACTGCATTTTAACGATGGTTTTTGTTTCTAAACGAACAACAGTCTGAAACGCTTTTAGCAAGTTGAATAAGAAATTTTTCAAACATATTTAATTCCATTATTTCTGCAGGAGGGACGCCAACCCCCAAGCCGTTTAAGAAACATCTATTAGGAACCTTAGATTTTCCTAATTGTGCGTGGCAATATGGGCATAGAAACATATCCTCTTCTCTACGATCAGGATGTTTCAATATCCAAGCCACTCTTAAAATAAGATACGCCACATTGTCAAAAACTGGTTTGTTTAGTAGTTTTTCTACCATTTTCAAATCGGATTTTTTCATCAATCTAAAGCAACAGTCGCAAGGAGTATCGTGAAGCTCATTCGTGGTTCTCTCATGTTGAGCAAATTGTTTCCCATTGTGTCTGAGGATATCGCTTTCATCCATAAAAGGCCTTATAGCGTTTAGTGTTATATTATGTATTTGCTATTTAATGAAGCAAAGTTATAAACATAACGAGAGGTTTATTGATTGATATACATGAGCGCTACCGCGCAGTTCTCTTCCTCACTAGCTTATCATATATACAGGTATGTTCAGTTATGGGAAGGATGATTATGTAGGCTATGGTTTAAGGGTGGGAATTACAAATAATATATTCGTGCTTTACCGAATATCAAATCCTTTTTTTTTTATTTAACATTAAAGAGTTCTTTTATAAGTCCAAACGTTTCGGTTTGACGATGACTCGTCCCGAACGCGTTCTTCGTTCTTGAGGTGATGCACCTGTGACTGGTCGTAGATCTGGTCGTTGATTTTCTACGACTAAAGGAGACTTTTGTGGTCGAGTTGAATGGTTCAATTCTTCTGCAGCCATGGATTGACCATCGTCGTCCTGATTATCTTCTTGAGGATTATTTTCCTCGAATTGTTCATGATCTTTTACCGAAAGAGGAATGATATGAAACCGGTTACGACGTAACAGGCCATGGGGCGTAGAAATCATATAAGATCGCGGTTGCGGGGCTCTCTTCTCAACACAACCTTCTGTTCGCAGGTCGGTAATCCATACCTTCTCCCCAGGTTCCAGGTCTCGAAGTTTTCGAACACCATGTCGGCGATCATAGTAGAACTTATGGGAGGTTTTGTGGTTATCTTCTGTAGCTTCTACTTCGTTTCGCGGAGGTATGTATGATTCTAACTGCGAAGCGGGGGTTGGAAGTGTTGTACGAAGTCTACGATTAATGAGCAATTCTGCTGGACTATAACCGTTCTTTAAAGGCGTAGACCGATAGGCCAAGAGCCCTAATTGAAGATTATCAGATTTCTTAATACGCCCCTTGACGATTTTAACCGCAGCTTCCACGAATCCATTGCTCTGCGGGAAGCGAGGACTTGATGTTAGTGTGTTGAAACCATACTGTTTCGCGAAGTCTTGAAATTCGGCGGCTCTGGCATCAAATTGGGGACCATCGTTCGATCGAAGTGTTTCGGGAATACCGAACCTACCGAAGACCGTTTTCATAGCAGCTATCACCGAAGCCGATGTTTGATTTCGTAACTGAATTAGTAACGCGAGTAATAATCTGTAATTATTAAATACCAGATGCCATCATTGTATAATAAGTCCATCGGGACGAATTGCCAAGGTCGATCTGGTAAATCGGACTGTTGTAATGGTTGGTGTCGATTAATCGATTCTTTGGCACACGTGTTACATGAGCGAACTCGTTCTTCGACATCCTGGGAAATATTGGGCCACCAAACCGAATTTTTAACTCTTTCGCGACATTTTGAAATACCTTGATGTCCTTCATGGATACGATCAAGAATGTCTTTCCTTAGACCTTTGGGAATCACTAATCTGGACCCTTTCATCAACAGACCTTGCTGTAGGGTGAATTCATGTCGATAAGTGAAATAGGGATAGCATATATTCCGAATGTTGGATTTGTGGTCTGGCCAACCTTTCTCGCAATATTTACTTACGGTTTTACATGCTTCATCCTCTCTTTGGGCGGACCATATTTCAGCGAATCGTGAATCTGTCGCGGGTAAACTTGCTATGATCAAGCGAATATGAGCATTTAGTTCGGCTTCCAATTCCGAAGAACCAATATCTTTAAGTGGTGCTTTCTGCCGCTACTAATAACTTTCCTGGCGTATATGACAAAGTATAGGAATATCTCATTAGACGTATTCTTAGTCTTTGTAGTCTTGGAGAGAGATCATCTAACATTTTGTTTTGCAAAATTGTTAATAGTGGTTTATGGTCTGTTTCTATTTGAACATGTAGACCCATAATGAAATCTCTGAAACTTTCACAGGCCCAGGCAATGGCTAAAGTCTCTTTTTCTATTTGGGCGTAGCGACGCTCCGCGGCTGACAGAGTTTTAGAAGCAAACGCGATAACGCTGCGCGAACCATCGTTATTGTCCTGTAGTAGAACGCTACCAAGTCCATACGATGACGCGTCAGTTGAAATGTGGGTAATTTTATTCGGATCAAATAAACCCAAGACTGGCGTGTTTGTTAGAATGTCTTTGATCTTTTGAAACGCTTCCTTTTGAGGGGTATCCCAAATCCATGCTGTATGTTTACTCAATAAACTTGTTAAAGGTTGTAACGTTTGCGAAAGATGAGGGATAAACTTTCCCAAGTAGTTTGTCATACCGAGTAATCGACGAAGTTCATGAACATTCTCTGGTGGGGCCATTTCTTGTATAGCCTTGATCTTGGACTCGTCAGGTCTAATTCCAGTGTTTGAGACGTTGTGGCCCAAGAATAGAACTTCCGTGACAGAGAATCGACACTTTTTAAGGTTTAGGGTAACTCCCTTTTCTTCTAGCCTTACTAAAACTGCTCGTAATCGTTGGTTGTGTTCATTTTGAGTGCTTCCCCATACCAAAATATCGTCGAGACTATTAAGACAACCTTCCAATCCTTCTAAGTAGGAACATATGCGATTTTGATAGTGCTCTGAAGCTGAGCTTAGTCCGAATGGTAGTCTATTAAAATAATAGCGACCAAATGGCGTGATAAAGGTTGTTAGATGAGCGGATTTCTTGTTCAATGGAATCTGCCAGTAACCCGAATTACAGTCAAATTTGGAAAATATTTTTGCTCCTGCAATACGTCCTAAACTATGGTCGACCGATGGCATTTGATACCTTTCTCTTTTGGCATGTTTGTTTAATTCCGTTAGATTGACACATATGCGAACATCTTTAGGCTGTGCAGGTTTTTCCAAAATAGTACCTTGCTTAACATCTCCGATTTCCGGTTGATTTGGTTTGGATACTACAACCATTGGGGAACACCACTCAGTTGGCTGTTCAACTTTAGTGATTACTTTTTGGGCTACCATTTTGTCTTGCCGTGGAAAATCGCGTAAATTTTCCTCTTTAAGTCCAAAATTTTACCAGCCAATAGTTGGCACTCTAGTTTGTGAGAAATAGACTTTAAATTCACCCTTCTACCGACTTGGGAGAATTTTTTCGTCGCTGCCAATCTTTCAGTTAGCCTCGTCAGTATAAATTTTTCATAACTTTCGGCAATGATCTTTTTGTTTTTTGTTTTAAAAATTCCCGCATTTAGGGGATTTTTCTTTGCAAAAGTTACGCTCTTTTGTATCTTAGCCTTCATAGTTTTTGGTTGGCTGGATCGAGGTGCAACAATACTGGTTGAGGACTTCCTTTTTACCAGTGTTTCAGCCTTTTGTTTGATTGAAAAACTATTTTTTTTTTTTAGTTTATTTGGGCCACAATTTTTTACCCCTAGCTTGTTCCAAAGCTTTTTGCATATTTAGGATTCTTAAGTTATTTTGCGCTCTTTTGTTGCGCATTCTTATGCAGTTCTTTTCCTTTTTTGCTCGATGCTGAGTCACCATTTTCTCTTTTTAAAAATCAGAAATTTGATCTAATTCACGCAGAATTCTTGAAAGCAGTTCACCCAGAACTACACTATTTGCACAAATTGTATTTAAGTTCACAAAGATCTTTAATATTCCACACAGGAATTGTACAAGCGAGAATCACACAGAAACCAATTGAAAAAATTCAATTTGCCAAAAGGACTCACAAAGTGTCCTGCGTCACACAGACTAATAATTCTTAAAACTTACACAAAACGATTATTTAACTAGTGTTAGTTATAAATGAAATTAAAAGGTTTAAAAGTTTAGAAAAGGAACCTAAAAATGTAGAAAAGCAATATAAAAATTTGGAAAATTAGAGAAGTAACTAAGCCTAATAATTCAAGATATTAGGCTTTGCGACTGCTGACTAGGCCTAATTATTTTATACAAAAATAAAATCCCAAAAGAAGGATAAAAGAAAAGAAGCAGGGGTTTGATGAATTCTCCGAATCCATCAAACCCCGGCATCCCCGCTCCCCACCCCCTAAAATCGTCGAGGACCAGACCCTTTTCACCCCCTTTCCCCCCTCTGAATCAGCCAAACCCCTGCACATACCCCCCATTCCAACTTTTTACCCCCCTCTATCCCCGCCCCCTCTACGGAGAGGGTTAAAAGATTGGTACGCTTATACTTTCGAATCACTGGTATGTAGGGCCCTCCCACCCCTTGAGATTCTGTAAATGGCTGTCGTAACACTCCTGACCGTTAAAGCTGCGCAAGCATTTGTCACAAACGATTTTCGCCCCCTCGCAGCGTTGACCCCTCATGCAGGGAAAACAAAAGTCACTGCATTTATGGTAGCGTGGTCGCCAGTAGGGTTCAAGACATTTCCAACAAAAATATTCAGCGCGAAAGAGTGGTTTTAAGTTAGTTATGACATTATAGTGATTTTTTTCGTTTAACAAGAATAGCCTCGGCCGCGTATCGTTAGGATTATTCTCCCCTAAAACTAAAAGTGGTATATTGTTTTGAAATTTATATACTAAGAGCGAGTACTGATTTAAATAGCTTTTGAATTTTTGAAATGAAGCTGCACTACCTCACTCTTTACCCGTCTTTGCAACAAAGATCTAGTGCTTCACGCCGCTGGACATAGGGGGTTATTAGGTCGTGTATTTGAAATCGTTTCATAGTGTTTTTTAAGGTTTTCATCACCCGTGCTGTCATCAAGGTATTTACGATGAGCAATCGCCACACAAAGTGCACGAGGGAGGCACAAGGTGTCTTTGTTTACAATGCTTTTAACGCCACGCCGGCTTTTGCTGAATACATTAAACGGTTGTAGACCGCGAGGTCTAGTGCGCGCGTGCCCCTGTGGTAGTCTGACAATGGTGAAGGTAATGCTCACCGGTCCCAAGAAAAACTTCTCCAGTTCGTCGTCATACATGATATCTTCTATCAGGTTGAATAACAGCTTTGGATCAAGTTGATCCACTGAGCGGAACGAAAGCTCCAATTCAGCCCTCAAAGGCAACGCGAGACTGCGGAGTGTGATTTGTACCAAGTCTGACGGTTCAAACTGTTCCAATACGGCAGCTGTAACGTTACAGACACCGATTTCGACATTGTCTGTTAATTGTAGGGTGATCTCGCGAGCGAATAAATTGAACTTGGGGTAGAATTTTTCACCTGTGTTCGTGATTTCACAGCCTGGTATTGAATCAATGTCGGGAGGTGGAGGATCGCGTACCCCGTCATTGACTGACTCCGGAGGGTCGTCGCCTCCGACCTGACCCCCCTCTTCCTCACTCAGGTCCGAGTAATCCCAGTCCGTGGGTAGGGGTAGGGCCGTAGCCCCATCCTGGCCGTCCAAGAACAGGATCATATTCCGATCGTGTTTGGACAACATGAAGTCTTCTAGGAGTTTGATTTCTTCATCTATGAGACCTTTAACTCCTCAGTCCGTTTCTCCATCCGCCGCAAGTACGGGGGTCTTAGCCGCTCGAGGAGGAGACTCCAGAAAAGATTCAGTTGGTCAATGGTCTGACACTCTTCGGGGCTTGCTTCATGTAGCCCACAAGATCCAAAAAACTTTCAATGAGGTTAAAACTCACATGACGGAGGAAGGTCGGCAGCGTTGTGGGAACGTCGGTCGGATTGACGTTGAGCAAGAAACACAACCAGAAATAAAACTCGTAGATTTTCTTCAGGGGCCACGGTCTAGAAACAGCCATTTCCTCGAGAAACCATGTTAAAGATTCCCCGTCCATGATGAGCCGTGTAGATGTTAAAGTTAGAACTGATTTTGTCACTCTACCAACGTGCGTATTTATACCCACAAAATCCTCTGGCCCCTCCCATTTTTAAATACCACCCAAGCGTGGGATTTTGTCTACCGACCATATAAGCCCTACACAATAATTACAATGGTGAAATACGAGGACAATTCACGACTCCCTGGGTTGCACGGTATGAAAGGCACTATGGGTAGGCTTAAAGTCGACCTGTCATGTTGTTTCAACAAAGGGATCTTAGGAATGTGTTTTTCTAGTTCCCTCCCTAGAATGAAAAATTCGATGCAGGGGGTAAAGTAGACCTGTCAGGTTGTTGCAACAAAAGAGTTCTCAGGAATGTTCGAGCCTTCAAGGCTCGCGTAAACGAGTACAATGGGTCCAAACGCCCCCTACAGGGGCGTGGGAAACCCGGGCTGGAAACGGGTTCAAACAAGTCACAGCAGGGTATCAGCCTAAAGGAGCCAGAGCTTTTTGTTGAATATCTGGAAACCTCCTCGATAATAGGCGGAGAGTTCATGGGACGTTTCGAGCGCTCCGAGAGCGCTCGCGATGAGATTTCGTGTTCCACTGGTGACCTTAGAGCGGCTCGTGGCGAGATCCGCGTGTTCCACTGGCGATTTCGCTCTCGCGGAGAGCGCTCTGAGAGCAATAATATCGCTCCGAGATATTCGACAGAGCGACGGATCTCGAGCGGTTTTCGTGATTTTTTATAGCGATTTCCACTGGGAAGCTCCGAGAGGGCTCCGATTAAAAATGGCGGAACTAGATAGGAATAGCAAAATTCGGGCTGCGTATTTATTTATGGAATCGTCTTCGGATAGTTCCGACGAGGAAATTGTAGCTAATCTTTTACAGCAAACATCAAGGATAGTAAAAAGGCCTAAAATAAATGGTTATATTGAGGATGCCTCCAAAAACATGAGGAAGAATTGCAAAATCTTCGAAGAAAGAATGATTGTCTGCGCAGGGAAAATGAAATTCAGAAAAAGCAAATTATCCAACTTAGAAGAAACGCGACAACCAGGATTGAAACTCCACAATTTGGAAATTTCAGGTTGTAAATCAGTATTTAAATAATTTGTCGCGAATTAACGCCGCTTTTTAAATTAGATCGAACGCGGAAAATATCACCCCGTATCCTAGAGGTTTAGTCGTTTCCGCCGAAGTCTTCCGGCCATCTAGTTTGGGAAACTCGTATCCAAAAAGTAAAATGACACTTTTTCCGTTTAGCACGGCTTCGAATTTCGTCATTGACTCTCGCATTTCATTGCTGCCAAATTCCTCTCCGAAACGTTCAGGGACTCAATTCTCTAACTTTTTTTTGGGTCAATTGGTTTGGGATTTGGCCAACTGGTTTGGAATTTGGGTTATTGGCGCCAAAAATACAAAAATCGGTATTCACTATCGTTTCATTTGGAATGGCTCTCTCCAAACCGTCTGGCTAGCCAAAGAGCCGGCCGAAGCGAATTTTTCCTTCCGGTTGAGTGCCGTTCCCCTTTCTTTATAGCCCCGTTTCTTTAGTCTCGAGAGATTTTTCGTGAAAATGGCTGCCTTATTTTTCCGACTTGAATTAGAAAGATTATTATTTGAGGATCGTAATAGAGTTGCTCGTCGAGACTTACGAATTCAAAGAGTATATAGGGACAATAATGAAGTGTGGGAGCTTAATGATCTCCGATTTCGTAAGAATTTTCGATTAACGCGTGATATGGTGCTAGGCCTATGCGATACATTGAGGGACGCTTTACAAGGCGCTAGGAGAACGTCTTTGCCCGTCGATTTAAAAGTAAGAAATTTCTACTATAAACTTATATTCATTTTTATAAATATTCTCAAAGCAAAATTATATTATTTTAGATACTCATCGCTTTGCTATTTTATGCTAGAAGAAGTTACCAATTAGACGTAGCCCAAAATACATTTCTCGGAGTTAGCCAGTCTAGCGTGAGCCGATGTTTGAAAGAAGTTACATTGGCGATCAATGAAACTTTAGTACCATTGTACTTAAATTTTCCAAGGACGGAGGTTCAAAAAACTGCTGTTAAATTGAGGTTCCAAGAGGAGTGCAATTTCCCCGGCACAATTGGGGCTATTGATTGCACACATGTGGCAATTGTTGCGCCAGCCAACACTAATCAAGCTTATCCGGAGTACATATTTGTTAACCGAAAATCGTACCATTCCATGAATGTTCAGTTGGTAATTATTAATTACACGTACTGTCTAAAAGGAAGTACAATGGATTTTTTTTTTCTTGATTTGCGACTATGATTTACTAATTCTTTCTGCCGATACAAAGTTTCCGGGTTCCACCCATGATTCTTATATTTTTGGACAATCTGACGTAAAACAATACTTGGAAGAATCCTATCTTAATGGAACATTAAATGACTCTTGGCTAATTGGTAAAACTTGTTTTTCTTTTTTTTTAATTTGGCCTAATTTTTAATTTTATATATTTCTAGGGGATAGCGGTTATGGATTAACTCCTTGGTTATTGGTCCCAATATTAGACGCGCCAGAAAACAGCAATGAATCTCGTTTCATGGAAGCCTTTTTAAAGGCCCGATGCACTATTGAAAGGTGCAATGGCTGTTTGAAGCAGCGCTTTCGGTGTTTGCTGAAGGCTAGGGCTCTTCACTATGAACCACAATATGTGTATTTTAAATGGCTTTGGAGAAAATTTGGACCTTGAAAGGGAGGAAGATGGTGAGGCCCAATTTGTCGCGGCGGACCGACCCCACCCAGTCATTGATGCTCCTCGCAATGGAAATTATAATCCCCTTGGCCAAAGGGTACGTAGAGCGGTAGTTCGAAGATTCCGTGAGTAAATGGTGAAAAAAAGGCCCTTTTAAGGGCCATTAGACAGTAATATAACTCCGAAATAAGGATTTTTTTTTTTTTTTTTTTTTTTTGATAATCTAATCGTCACGTATGAAGATGTAAAAGTCGGATACCTTGTGACGAGGAGAGGACTCTAATTGAGATAAATCCCTATTTCAGAGTTATATTACTGTCTAATGACGCTTGAAGTTTCGATTTAATCTCGTAAATAGAATAATATCGTAACACGTGCGGAGTGCGTTGCCTTCCCGTGGCAAGTGTCGAAAACTTGTATATCAAGGCCGAAACGCACACGCTTTTTATTTTAATCAAACCTTAATCAATTAAGATTTTTATAGGCAATATTTCATTATTAAGCTTATTTTCATGAAATTTAGTATTAAGGGATTTTATTTTTTTTTTTTTTTTTTTTAGGTTTAACACATAATTTTTCCACTGAAACCATTATATAATGAATTTTTATATTAGTTAAAGAAAAAAATTGGTTCCGAGAGCGTCAATATTACCTACAATGAAATAAAAATGGTTCTCAAGGGATTAAATATTCATTCCGGAAGACCAAAAATTAGTTCCGAGAGCGTCAATATTACCTTCAATAAAATAAAAAATTGTTCTCAAGGGATTAAATATTCATTCCGAAAAACAAAAAATTAGTTTCGAGAGCCTCAATATTACCTACAATGAAATAAAAAAAAAATCTCAAGGGATTAAATAATCATTCCAAACCAATATAACCAACAAAAAAATTTTAGTAAAAAATAAATATAAATAATAATTAAAGCGTGTACGTTTCGGCCTTGATATACAAGTTTTCGACACTCGCCACGAGAAGGCAACGCAATCCGCACGTGTTACGATATTATTCTATTTATGAGATTAAATCGAAACTTCAAGCGTCATTAGACAGTAATATACCTCCGATATAGGGTGTCATCTCAATTAGAATCATCTCCTCGTCACAAGGTATCCGACGTTTAAATCTTCATGCGTAACGATTCGATTATCTAATCGAGACAACTCCTTATATCGGGGGTATATTACTGTCTAATGGCCCTTAAAAGGGCCTTTTTTTCACCATTAACTCATAAAATATCCTATGGCAAACGGCTTGCAATTCTTTCGAACGCAGCCGCCATCCTACTCTGCGTCTCGACGAATAGCTCGAAGGAAGTGGCTATCCTTTCCGAGGAAGTAGCGATTCTAGCGAAGATTTGATTCGTTGAATCTTGCGCCTCCGATAGCGATTGAGCCGCCCTCTCGTATGGGGTCCTTTTGTTCCTTGCCTTGTTTTTTTTCCTTTCCTCGTTTACTGCTGTAAATTATAATAAATAGCCGTTTCTTTTACAAAAGTATAGAAGTAACAAAAATTACCTCTTGCAGCATTGAGGATGGAATCCGAAACCCTGCCATTTAAGCCATCTCCACTAGACTCCTCATCGATTCGTTGAGACGTCTTTGGCTGCGGTGGGGTTTTTTTGGCAGGAACCTCCATTGTCACGTCAGCGAGGACCTCAAATTGGTCGTCCAACGGGACATAAGTTGAGCAAGATGGGGTGGAGGAAGGCGAATTTGATATTGGTGCTGTAGGCAGAGGAGCCATTGGTAGAGGAACCGTCGGTCGAAATAGTTGGCCAAATCCCGCCTCTTCCATACCCTCGACCCCGGTAACACTTCCTTTCCCGCAAACAGTCAGTAGCCGTTCTTCCAAATCAGTTAAAGGCTCGGTTGGTGGCCCACCACCAGTCTTACACCTTAATGATTTTGAAGCTTTGGCTCTAGCGTTAGATTTCCACGAAGAGAAAGACTAGTGAAGAAAATAGATTAATTAACTATACAAAAGTTTTTTTACGTTTCACTTACTTTCTTCCACTTTTCGACGGATTTGGCGGGTCCCATTCCGCAACTATTAAGGCGCGCAGTGAGTTCAACCCACATCGCATCGTATTTCGCTTTAGTGAAGTTAATATTGAATTTCATGTGAACGAAATTAATATTCGCTTCCAAAAATTCTACGTAAATTAATTGTTGCGTTGCGTGTACTTTAGCACCACCCATTGTATAACTAAAGCTCAATAAAACTCTAAAAATAATAAAGTCTTAAATTCAAACTTTCAAAAACTAAGCCTAATTTGTCTCTACAAGATACGAGATACACGATACAAGATACACGAGGACGAGGTAAAGCAAAAGAAAATATTATTTCAAAATATAATAAAAATGAAAGAATGAAAAATTCTTGGAAATTGTTTTTCGCTTTCTTGGAAAAATCACATGTGAAAAGAATCACCATTTCAAAAATTCGAGCTATAAACCGACCAATAAAAAAGAAGGGGTGGGGAAGTAGTAGCACGTGAACTCTCACGTGAGGCAAAAACTATTTCGTCATTCAGTCGGAAATGACGTACATTTGGTTTGGCAATTGGATTTCGACCTTTCCAAATCACCATTTGGATTTGGGCTATAGAATGCGTTTTTTTGTACAAAACCCAAATGGAGGCAATCCAAACCATCTGTGGTTTGGAACGTTCCAAATGATTTAGATTTTTAGAGAATTGAGTCCCTGGTATGATCTCAAATTCGTAAAGGGAGCGGGAAACCTTTATAAATTAACCAAACTGGATAGAGATCGGGCTTGGGACGAGATAATCCCCCAAATGTCAGTTAATCGTAAAAAATAATCGGTTAAATATTCGCGATTACTATAAATTACGTTGGAGTTATCGTAGACTTGCCCCGAGCCGGATAATTTCAAATTACGAATAAATATAAAATAATGAGAAATATCTCGTTGAAAGCCGGACCTCTAAAACTGGATAGAAACCTAATTTACGATTAAATTCCTAATTAAGATCCGGAAACGAGCGTTTTCAAAACCCCCGACCAACCGATAAGGAACGAACCGCGGAATATTAGGGACAAGAAAAATCATTCGCTTCCCGATAAACTGTAAAACAATTTTCGATTTTTATACGAAATTCTGAATTATAAAAATCACTTTTGTAATAAATTAATAATGATTAAAAACAACAAGTTTAGTTCGACGAGAGAAAAAAATGTTCAAACTTTTGTACAAAACATTAACAATAAGTTTTTATTTCTTTGAGAAAAAAAATCTCACTTTTGTATAAAACGTTAATAACAAAAGTTTATTTCTTCGAAAAGAAAAAAAAATGTTTTACTGATGTAATAAATTGCACCATTCACTCTATCGAAACCTTTCGTGAATCCTCGTTAAGCCTACTTCCCAAATAATTATAAAACTGACTTCTTCAACATTGGATTAGAAATGTTTTTAATAACGGAACCAATCCCAATTTAAACAGAAATTTCTTCTCGCGGGCCTGGATGCGTTTTCCCTTTAAAGTTTAAACTTGGGCCGCGCTAGTCCCGTTTTTTGGGTCGCGAGTCCGAGTACTAGGGACTCGCAACAAAAATTTTTTACCTAAATATTTGGCTTAATTATAACGAATGTTAATAATAATAATAATTATAATAAATATGTCATCTGATAGATTAGAGTACGAGGAATCCGCTCGTGTTATTAAAATTAACGTAAGACTAATAATTAATTAGTTATTCATTTAGAAAGTTAAGCCTAACTCATTTTTCAGATTAACGCGATAGCCAAAAATGCGTCTAGAAAATGGGGAGGTCTTGTTGTTTCTATACATTCGGAGAACCCGGTAGGGTTCTTACGTTATGGGCTGATCATCATTTGTAATGCAATTTTGATTTCCTAAAAAATTCAGTCTCTAGCCAATCAAAACGCTCCATTCTCCCATAGAATAACATTAAAATCGACTCTTTCGAGGACAAGTCCAGTGATTGACAGAACTAAAAGAGGAATTATTTGTTACAGTTATAATCACTTTTAAATGGTAGAGCAAGGTTCCAATGTTGAACTTTTCAAGTTTCATTTAAAAATATTAAGTCTAAGTATTTTAAAAATATTAAGTCTAAGTATTTTAAAATTAATTCTGAAGTTGACCCTTTTTTTGGTACTTAGCTGGTTTCGCGCATGGCCAAATTCGTAATGTTATTCTATGGGATTTGATTTTTTGAAAGTGGCTTACCTTTCAGATTTATTTTCTAATACTTCCGAATATTTTTCTGACTTGGTTTTTCCGTGTGGTATGAATTAAGTTTCAAGCTTTATTTTAAGACTAATTTCATAATTTTACACCGATTAGTTGGCCCACAATCTATTCATGAAAACGGAGGGAACAACAAGGCGGAGAAATAGATTCGCAAAAACCTAAGCCTAATTTGACAAATTAGGCTTAGGTTTTATATGGCTTTTTAAAATCACGTGCAGGAGCCAGGAGGAGCGCGCTTGATTTGGAGGCTATGGGTATTGAACTCTAATGACTTAATTTCTCCTTCTTCATATTTTTGCCGTTTATAGACTGTGACCAAACTAATCGGTATAAAATTATGAAATTAGTCTTAAAATAAAGCCCGTAAAATATTTGGAAGCATTAGAAAATAAATCTGAAAGGAAAGTCTCTTACAAAAAATCTAAATCCCATAGAATAACATTAATTTTCAATTTCTCCGCCTTAAAAGTACTCTCCTTTTTAAAAATGAGTGAAATTCCGAACGACTTGTCATTCCGAACAGCAATAAGGAAGGTATTAACATCAAAAATAATGAAAAAAGTAATTGGAATTTAGTTTAAAGGGTAATGGAAAATTATAAAGATTTCACTGCGGCTGTCGGAGGTATTAACATCAAAATTGATGAAAATATTTAATTAAATTTGTTTTAAAGGGCAATGTGGAAAATATAAAGATTTCACTGCGGCTGTCGGAGGTATTAACATCAAAATTTATGAAAAAATTTATTTAAATTTGGTTTAAAGGGCAATGGGGAAAATATAATGATTTCACTGCGGCTGTCGGAGGTATTAACATCAAAATTTATGAAAAAATTTATTTTAAATTTGGTTTAAAGGGCAATGGGGAAAATATAAAGATTTCACTGCGGCTGTCGGAGGTATTAACATCAAAATTGATGAAAAAATTAATTTAAATTTGGTTTAAAGGGCAATGGGGAAAATATAAAGATTTCATTGCGGCTGTCGGAGGTATTAACATCAAAATTTATGAAAAAATTAATTTAAATTTGGTTTAAAGGGCAAGGGGTAAAATGTAGAGATCTGACTGAATCAAGTGAGGCTGCCACAGTTATTAACATCAAAAATGATGAAAAAATTAATTTTCATTGGGTTTAAAGGGCAATGGTAAAAATGTAGAAATTTGACTGAATCAAGTGCAGCTGCCGCAGCTATTAACATCAAAAATTATGTAAAAATTAATTTTAATTGGGTTTAAAGGGCAATGGTAAAAATGTAGAGATCTGACTGAATCAAGTTCGGCTGCCCCAGCTATTAACATCAAAAATTATGAAAAAAATTAGTTTAATTGGGTTTAAAGGGCAATGGTAAAAATGTTGAAATTTGACTAAATCAAGTGCGGCTGCCGCAGCTATTAACATCAAAAATGATGAAAAAATTAATTTCAATTGGGTTGAAAGGGCAATGGTAAAAATGTAGAGATCTGACTGAATCAAGTGTGGCTGCTGTAGCTATTAACATCAAAAATAATGAAAAAATTAATTATAATTGGGTTTAAAGGGCAATGATAAAAATTTTAAGATTTCGCTGCGGCTGCCGGAGGTATTAACATCAAAATTGATGAAAAAATTAATTTAAATTTGGTTTAAAGGGGAAATGGGGAAAATATAAAGATTTCATTGCGGCTGTCGGAGGTATTAACATCAAAATTTATGAAAAAATTAATTTAAATTTGGATTAAAGGGCAAGGGGGAAAATGTAGAGATCTGACTGAATCAAGTGACGCTGTCCCAGCTATTAACATCTAAAATTATGAAAAAACTAATTTTAATTGGGTTTAAAGGGGCAATGGTAAAAATGTAGAGATCTGACTGAATCTAGTGAGGCTGCCCCAGATATTAACATCAAAAATTATGAATTAATTTTAATTGGGTTTAAAGGGCAATGGGGAAAATGTAGAGATCTGACTGAATCAAGTGAGGCTGCCCCAGTTATTAACATCAAAAATTATGAAAAAATTAATTTTAATTGGGTTTAAAGGGCAATGGTTAAAATGTTGAAATTTGACTAAATCAAGTGCGGCTGCCGCAGCTATTAACATCAAAAATTATGAAAAAATTAATTTCAATTGGGTTTAAAGGGCAATGGTAAAAATGTAGAGATCTGACTGAATCAAGTGTGGCTGCTGTAGCTATTAACATCAAAAATAATGAAAAAATTAATTATAATTGGGTTTAAAGGGCAATGATAAAAATTTAAAGATTTCGCTGCGGCTGCCGGAGGTATTAACATCAAAATTGATGAAAAAATTAATTTAAATTTGGTTTAAAGGGCAATGGGGAAAATATAAAGATTTCATTGCGGCTGTCGGAGGTATTAACATCAAAATTTATGAAAAAATTAATTTAAATTTGGTTTAAAGGGCAAGGGGTAAAATGTAGAGATCTGACTGAATCAAGTGAGGCTGCCACAGTTATTAACATCAAAAATGATGAAAAAATTAATTTTCATTGGGTTTAAAGGGCAATGGTAAAAATGTAGAAATTTGACTGAATCAAGTGCAGCTGCCGCAGCTATTAACATCAAAAATTATGTAAAAATTAATTTTAATTGGGTTTAAAGGGCAATGGTAAAAATGTAGAGATCTGACTGAATCAAGTTCGGCTGCCCCAGCTATTAACATCAAAAATTATGAAAAAAATTAGTTTAATTGGGTTTAAAGGGCAATGGTAAAAATGTTGAAATTTGACTTATTCAAGTGCGGCTGCCGCAGCTATTAACATCAAAAATGATGAAAAAATTAATTTCAATTGGGTTGAAAGGGCAATGGTAAAAATGTAGAGATCTGACTGAATCAAGTGTGGCTGCTGTAGCTATTAACATCAAAAATAATGAAAAAATTAATTATAATTGGGTTTAAAGGGCAATGATAAAAATTTTAAGATTTCGCTGCGGCTGCCGGAGGTATTAACATCAAAATTGATGAAAAAATTAATTTAAATTTGGTTTAAAGGGGAAATGGGGAAAATATAAAGATTTCATTGCGGCTGTCGGAGGTATTAACATCAAAATTTATGAAAAAATTCATTTAAATTTGGTTTAAAGGGCAAGGGGGAAAATGTAGAGATCTGACTGAATCAAGTGACGCTGTCCCAGCTATTAACATCTAAAATTATGAAAAAACTAATTTTAATTGGGTTTAAAGGGGCAATGGTAAAAATGTAGAGATCTGACTGAATCTAGTGAGGCTGCCCCAGATATTAACATCAAAAATTATGAATTAATTTTAATTGGGTTTAAAGGGCAATGGGGGAAAATGTAGAGATCTGACTGAATCAAGTGAGGCTGCCCCAGTTATTAACATCAAAAATTATGAAAAAATTAATTTCAATTGGGTTTAAAGGGCAATGGTAAAAATGTAGAGATCTGACTGAATCAAGTGTGGCTGCTGTAGCTATTAACATCAAAAATAATGAAAAAATTAATTATAATTGGGTTTAAAGGGCAATGATAAAAATTTTAAGATTTCGCTGCGGCTGCCGGAGGTATTAACATCAAAATTGATGAAAAAATTAATTTAAATTTGGTTTAAAGGGGAAATGGGGAAAATATAAAGATTTCATTGCGGCTGTCGGAGGTATTAACATCAAAATTTATGAAAAAATTAATTTAAATTTGGTTTAAAGGGCAAGGGGGAAAATGTAGAGATCTGACTGAATCAAGTGACGCTGTCCCAGCTATTAACATCAAAAATTATGAAAAAATTAATTTTAATTGGGTTTAAAGGGCCAATGGTAAAAATGTAGAGATCTGACTGAATCTAGTGAGGCTGCCCATGATATTAACATCAAAAATTATGAAAAAATTAATTTTAATTGGGTTTAAAGGGCAATGGGGAAAATGTAGAGATCTGACTGAATCAAGTGAGGCTGCCCCAGTTATTAACATCAAAAATTATGAAAAAATTAATTTTAATTGGGTTTAAAGGGCAATGGTTAAAATGTAGAAATTTGACTAAATCAAGTGCGGCTGCCGCAGCTATTAACATCAAAAATTATGAAAAAATTAATTTTAATTGGGTTTAAAGGGCAATTGTAAAAATGTAGAGATCTGACTGAATCAAGTGTGGCTGCTGTAGCTATTAACATCAAAAATAATGAAAAAATTAATTATAATTGGGTTTAAAGGGCAATGATAAAAATTTAAAGATTTCGCTGCGGCTGTCGGAGGTATTAACATCAAAAATGATGAATAAATTAATTTTAATAGGGTTTAAAGGGCAATGGGGAAAATATAAAGATTTCATTGCGGCTGTCGGAGGTATTAACATCAAAATTTATGAAAAAATTAATTTAAATTTGGTTTAAAGGGCAAGGGGTAAAATGTAGAGATCTGACTGAATCAAGTGAGGCTGCCACAGTTATTAACATCAAAAATGATGAAAAAATTAATTTTCATTGGGTTTAAAGGGCAATGGTAAAAATGTAGAAATTTGACTGAATCAAGTGCAGCTGCCGCAGCTATTAACATCAAAAATTATGTAAAAATTAATTTTAATTGGGTTTAAAGGGCAATGGTAAAAATGTAGAGATCTGACTGAATCAAGTTCGGCTGCCCCAGCTATTAACATCAAAAATTATGAAAAAAATTGGTTTAATTGGGTTTAAAGGGCAATGGTAAAAATGTTGAAATTTGACTTATTCAAGTGCGGCTGCCGCAGCTATTAACATCAAAAATGATGAAAAAATTAATTTCAATTGGGTTGAAAGGGCAATGGTAAAAATGTAGAGATCTGACTGAATCAAGTGTGGCTGCTGTAGCTATTAACATCAAAAATAATGAAAAAATTAATTATAATTGGGTTTAAAGGGCAATGATAAAAATTTTAAGATTTCGCTGCGGCTGCCGGAGGTATTAACATCAAAATTGATGAAAAAATTAATTTAAATTTGGTTTAAAGGGGAAATGGGGAAAATATAAAGATTTCATTGCGGCTGTCGGAGGTATTAACATCAAAATTTATGAAAAAATTAATTTAAATTTGGTTTAAAGGGCAAGGGGGAAAATGTAGAGATCTGACTGAATCAAGTGACGCTGTCCCAGCTATTAACATCTAAAATTATGAAAAAACTAATTTTAATTGGGTTTAAAGGGGCAATGGTAAAAATGTAGAGATCTGACTGAATCTAGTGAGGCTGCCCCAGATATTAACATCAAAAATTATGAATTAATTTTAATTGGGTTTAAAGGGCAATGGGGGAAAATGTAGAGATCTGACTGAATCAAGTGAGGCTGCCCCAGTTATTAACATCAAAAATTATGAAAAAATTAATTTTAATTGGGTTTAAAGGGCAATGGTTAAAATGTTGAAATTTGACTAAATCAAGTGCGGCTGCCGCAGCTATTAACATCAAAAATTATGAAAAAATTAATTTCAATTGGGTTTAAAGGGCAATGGTAAAAATGTAGAGATCTGACTGAATCAAGTGTGGCTGCTGTAGCTATTAACATCAAAAATAATGAAAAAATTAATTATAATTGGGTTTAAAGGGCAATGATAAAAATTTAAAGATTTCGCTGCGGCTGCCGGAGGTATTAACATCAAAATTGATGAAAAAATTAATTTAAATTTGGTTTAAAGGGGCAATGGGGAAAATATAAAGATTTCATTGCGGCTGTCGGAGGTATTAACATCAAAATTTATGAAAAAATTAATTTAAATTTGGTTTAAAGGGCAAGGGTGAAAATGTAGAGATCTGACTGAATCAAGTGATGCTGTCCCAGCTATTAACATCAAAAATTATGAAAAAATTAATTTTAATTGGGTTTAAAGGGCCAATGGTAAAAATGTAGAGATCTGACTGAATCTAGTGAGGCTGCCCATGATATTAACATCAAAAATTATGAAAAAATTAATTTTAATTGGGTTTAAAGGGCAATGGGGAAAATGTAGAGATCTGACTGAATCAAGTGAGGCTGCCCCAGTTATTAACATCAAAAATTATGAAAAAATTAATTTTAATTGGGTTTAAAGGGCAATGGTTAAAATGTAGAAATTTGACTTAATCAAGTGCGGCTGCCGCAGCTATTAACATCAAAAATTATGAAAAAATTAATTTTAATTGGGTTTAAAGGGCAATGGTAAAAATGTAGAGATCTCACTGAATCAAGTAAGGCTGCTGTAGCTATTAACATCAAAAATGATGAAAAAATTAATTTTAATTGGGTTTAAAGGGCAATGATAAAAATTTAAAGATTTCGCTGCGGCTGTCGGAGGTATTAACATCAAAAATGATGAATAAATTAATTTTAATAGGGTTTAAAGGGCAAAAAGACGTACAAATTCGGCCTATGGAAAGTTTTAATAGTAGATTCACCCTTAAAAATGGAAATGTTTACATATATAGGGGAGACGTAAAAAATAACTGGTCCACCGTCCAAGGGTGGATTGTACTATAGGGACTCTTAGGGAGTCAGAAAGGGAGACATTGATACGTCAGAGGTTTCTATCTCTCAACTCTTAGTGTGTTCTTCCCCCTAAGTGAAGGAGTTACAGAAGTAGCCATTACAAACGCCCCCAGTAAGGGAGTTCCATGACGTCAGGCTTTCTTTCCCCCATGGCTCTTTGCTGTCTCCCTATAGAATGACTACATAATTATACGTATTTTTTTTTGGATAATTTTTATTCATATTAATATCTATAAGTTCCTAATTTCTTAGACTCTGGCTTTCTTATTTCTTTAACCGTTAATTTTTAATTTTAACGCTTCACGGTTTTGAATTTTTAATTTCCGTACCTTTACGGCTTTGGTCCACTTTTTTAGAAGTGAAAAGCAAACCTACTTTTTTGTATAATATACAACTAAATATTTTACCATTTTTAAAGAAAAAGCCTCACGATATGGAAAATTGCTATGTTTATATTATTAATATATAACTTAATACTATTAGATGGCAAGTCTAATGATATTGAAGTTTACAATAAAATGTAAGACTGAAGGAACAGATATTACATCAAAAATGTCTTTGCGAACAAAGACCCAGAAGGACACGTTATGATTTCGGAAGGCTGAAGCGACAGATATTATATCAAAAATGTCTTTGTGAACAAAGACCCAGAAGGACACGTTATGATTTCGGAAGGCTGAAGCGACAGATATTATATCAAAAATGTCTTTGTGAACAAAGACCCAGAAAGATCTGTTATGATTTCGGATGGCTGAAGGGACAGATGTTAAATTTTCTTTTAAAACGTAAAATTTAATTATAATCGACATCTGACAGGATTTAGAGTCTAATTTCAAAACAACTGATT
This sequence comes from Odiellus spinosus, assembly GCA_963920705.1. Lineage (NCBI taxonomy): Eukaryota > Metazoa > Arthropoda > Arachnida > Opiliones > Phalangiidae > Odiellus > Odiellus spinosus. Next base: position 2,345,561 of record OY987228.1, on the reverse strand, counting down.
TTATTCACTCGCAAATACTTAAGAAAAAACATAACAGGCGATTTGCTCCCATTGACCCTTATCATAAATTTGGCTTAATTATTTTTCAGTGATTACGTGTCAGCCAAAATAAAACTTTTCGTTCGATAGAAAAGGTTGAGTATTCTAACTTTCGACTTAGTCGTAAATTCATTCACAGAGATTTAAGTATATTTCAGACACATTTTTTTATTCTTACTTTGAATTACTATTCGTTAAAGACCACACGCTATCCCGAAACCAGGTATTACTCAACGTCGTTGTTTCAAAGGCCATATCTGCTCTAGAATGGGTACTATTAAAAAGCTATTTATTCAGGGTTGCCACAGACCTGGAAAACCTGGAAAACCTGGAAAAGTCAGGGAATTTCAAAATTGGTATAAAAAGTCAGGGAAAAGTCAGGGAATTTTAAAATTGTCCAAAGTTCAGGGAAAAGTCAGGGAATTTTCATATTATCCAAAAATAAATTTCTGGAATCTCATAGTATGGATTCAGTTAGACCAGGGAGGCTTCCATAAATATGTGGAAAAATTTATTATATGGGATCAGAGCCTTCCAAACATTTATGGAAAGTCCCTATTGAGAAAAGCACGTTATTTATGAATACTTTCTCACAGTATACTGTCTAACAGAACACCTATTTTTGGGGAGAGCTGATTCACACTAGGGAGACCACGGACCGTGTATATACCGGACGAGAATTCGCCAGCCTTCCACTGTACAAAAAAACTTCCCCGAGCATTGGGCTCGGAAGCGAGAGAGAAAATACTCGTACAAGGTCATTTTTTATTATTTCTCGTGACTCTTGTGTCACGTGAGAGCGAAATTTCAAAATGGTTATCCTAGCGATTTAAAGACACGCGCCAATTTGAATTTAATAAATGACCTTGTACGATTATTTTCTGGGCTCTATTGAGAGTCGGTGCACGGGGCAGAAAAACGCTTGCTTTTCTCGTCCGGTATATACACGGTCCGTGGGGAGACCTCCCACGCCAATCTCTAGCAAATCTTGGAGTTCCCATTCAACGCAAAAAGGAGTTTATATAGTCTTCAAGAGGAGTTACGACTAATTTAAACCTTTAAATTGGTCAGGGAAAAATGGTATAGATGGTCAGGGAAAACCTGGAAAAGTCAGGGAATTTTGTTATGGAAAATCTGTGGCAACCCTGTTATTTGTCTTCGATATGTAAACAAACCAAGGTTGTGAGATATGTGGCTTTAAAGGGGCTATACGCTAATCGTGGATACTTTCTTTAACTATATGTATTTCGATAATTAATATTCTTAAATTTGTAATTGACGAATACTCGAATACCGACCTTGAAATTCCGTTAAAACTCGGTTAAAACTACTTAAATAAATAATGTTTTATTATAACTCCTCGACTTTAGTCGAGGCAATTCGTTCATAATGCATTATGCGTGCTGAAATAAGGAGTTTATATGGAATAAAAATTCGCTGTATTTTAGTCCCAACTTAGGTTGCGGATTTCCAAAACCAAATTCCTTATGTATTTAGGTTTTAGCGCTAGAAAGTGATCTCTTTCAAGGAATCATAAAATAAAATTATAAGGTTTTCCTCGAAGAAAAATAACTACGAATAATTTAAAAGGCCTATCTTTTCTGAAATTTGCCCCCTTTAAAATTCTCATTTGACTGCTCAATTTGTTACGGTCAACGTCGTCTGTTAAGCTAGAAAACAAGGTGAGTACACAGGGGCTTTAAAAAACGCAAATAGTCCCTATAAGATACTCATTCTTATAAACCGGCGAATATTTTTAACGATCTGTTGAAGTACGAGTCGTGACAATTCGGGGTTAAAAAAAAGTGAACTCACATTATACTAAAAAAAAAGCAAAAAAACACAATTCAATACACGTTTTCCCTGAAAAATAATTAAGCCAAATTTAATGTTAAGGGTCAATTGGAGAAAATCGCCTGTTATGTTTTTTCTTAAATATTTGCGAGTGAATAAAATCAGTTGTTTTGAAATTAGACTCTAAATCCTGTCAGATTGCGATTATAATTAAATTTTACGTTTTAAAAGAAAATTTAACATCTGTCCCTTCAGCCATCCGAAATCATAACAGATCTTTCTGGGATCATTTTTGATATAATATCTGTCGCTTTAGCCTTCCGAAATCATAACGTGTCCTTCTGGGTCTTTGTTCGCAAAGACATTTTTGATGTAATATTTATACAGCCCCAATACGCATCGGATATTAACTAGTTTAGATTGGTTTTTAAAAGCGATTAAACTTGAATTCAAAATATGGTGGGAAATTTCCTTGGCTTGGGGTTGGTTACCGCTAGTTTCTATTGAAACTTCATTAAATTCGCGATGATTTTTGTAAAAATTGACTAATATTAAACTTAATCGTGATTATTTAATCGTTTCGTATCCGATATTTAATTTTTAAATTTAATTTATACCAAAATTATTCGAAATTAAAAAGTGTCATAGATTTTTAGAAGTTGCATTCGCGTTCTTATTGGACGCTTATGGCGAATTCCACTGGCGATTTCGCTCTCGCGGAGAGCGCTCTGAGAGCAATAATATCGCTCCGAGATATTCGAAAGAGCGACGGATCTCGAGCGGTTTTCGTGATTTTTTATAGCGATTTCCACTGGGAAGCTCCGAGAGGGCTCCGATTAAAAATGGCGGAACTAGATAGGAATAGCAAAATTCGGGCTGCGTATTTATGGAATCGTCTTCGGATAGTTCCGACGAGGAAATTGTAGCTAATCTTTTACAGCAAACATCAAGGATAGTAAAAAGGCCTAAAATAAATGGTTATATTGAGGATGTTGTTCTTTTTCTTTTCTTTTTCGGTTTTTGTTTAGAGCTAGGGGCCATAAGGCCATTACAACTCTTGAATGTAAATTCTCCAAGAGAGAGGACAGTATATAGTGTGTACAAATAACTTATACTATTAAGTTAATATAAAAACATAGTAAGTTTAAAATAGGATTAGGTTAGGTAAAAATTTTATATAAATTTTAGGTTCTACTCCGAAAATGAAGTAAGTCCTTCTTTACGCATAGGCTTATCGTTTAACAAAAAGTTTCTCGAACGCAACATGATTCGAATCAGCCATTGCTTGCCGCGAAAAGCTTGCCTTGAGAGTCGCTCTTATAATTGAGTCGTGTTTCACTGGGAGATTCGCTCGACCACTCTCAAGCGAATTCTCGACCGATCTGTGACGTCAAAATCGAGTTCGGTGCCCTCTCTCGGAGCGCTCGAAACGTCCCAGTGGAAATCGCTATACGTTTTCAGAAATTCGACATAAAAATCAGCATGCGGGCTGCCTTGAATGGGACTGACAGCCTTAGAAAATAAATGGTCTTGTGAAGCTTATTTTCTTTTGTTCAAATTTAAAATTCCGGTGTTTTTAGGGGTGTCTAAATTCGGGGGACCCCATTCGATTTTAAGGGTATAAATTGCGGACCGTGCTGTGTCGAGTTATCAGTTGCTTCCCAAGATGAACTCACCAACAACCAAGCTACCCCGTAAGTACCTTATGCTATTTTCTGCCGCGGACTTGGTAAAGTTTTTTTACGCGGGGCCCTCTCTCTTTTTGTTGTCGATCCGGCTACCGGCGCAAAATTCCAGCGTTTGCAAGTGGTAGGAAGCTAAATCATAGGATTCAACTTAGCGAACAGCGTTACTTAACGTTTGGGTTTGCCAATGGGACCTTCGACATTGAGATTCGAATAATTTCGAAAGATTCTCTGTCAGGATTCAGTATCACGCCTGCGGAATGGGCGACCTTGGCCCTCCGTCTTGAACCTTTAGCTATATGGACCCTTGGTCGCGAGGAGACACCTTTCGTAGTCACCATTAGCGAGAACTGCGTGAACACTCTGAAAGCAACGGCCATGAGCGATATCCTGCGACTGACCAGCTATTCCGTAGCGGAGAAAGACATCACACTGACATCGGCAGAGGCTACCGAGTTACACCGGGTTTGCCCCATTGTTACGGCACACCTGGGACACCTAAATAATCATAGAACGGTATTTGAGGAGATGTACCATACATTCGCCGACTACTAAATTCAAATTAGGGACCAGTCGTTCAACGACAGAAATACCATGTCCCTATTCTTCGAGGACAACCAAACGGAAAAGTTCGATGCCGTCTATCAATATTACAACTGCTTCGTGAGCCCTTTCACGATTATTTCCACCTTTGAGGAAAATCTAAAAAATAAAGGCCTGAAAAGCTACTTTAGGGCCTACAAATTTTTTTCGATAATTAGTGGTCAATTGGTCCAACTTAAAAATTGTTTAGAGCGTGTTGTATAATTTGTTTTTAAATAAAATCTAAAAATCTGCTCTGAAATTGTTTTTTACTATTTTTCGAATTTAAGCCTAGCGTCACAGTGCTACTTGAGCAAATATGAATCCGTATAACCTCTAAATAGCGTCTAGTAGAGACGAGTCTGGCCCACCATTTTAAAGACCCGACCCGGCCCGACCCGAAAAAAAAATTCTAAAAAAAAAACCCGACCCGGCCCGACCCGAAAAAAATTTTAAAAAAAAAACCCGACCCGGCCCGACCCGAAATTTTTTTTTTTTTTAAAAAAAAAAACCCGACCCGGCCCGACCCGATTTTTTTTTTTTTTTTTTTTTTTAAAAACCCGACCTGGCCCGACCCGAAAAATTTAAAAAAAAAAAAACCCGACCCGGCCCGACCCGATTTTTTTTTTTTTTTTTTTTTTTTAAAACCCGACCTGGCCCGACCCGAAAAATTTAAAAAAAAAAAAAACCCGACCCGGCCCGACCCGAAAACTTTTTTAAAAAAAAACCTGACCCGACCCGAAAAACGGCGCTGACTAGTCCGTGAAAAGTCTGAAGATGACGTAGTTTCCTCTCTCGCTTCTGTAACCAAAGATGCTAAGTTGCTAACCGTGTTTTTGGTGCGCACTCACGTGACATACTTACATCATCTTAGCTTAAATGTTTTAGTCTGCTCTCTCCTTCTCTAGCAAGGAGCCACGTAGGATGCGCGAAAAAGGACGCGTATTAGAAAATATATTAACAGCCAAGCGCCAAAAAAAGGGGGAATTGGACGCAGAAGCTGAGTTTGAACGACACGCGTTATAACGTGTGGCCGCCATTCCATCCCCCCTTAATATTCCCTGGCGACTCCAAGGAGGAAAATGAGAACTGCACTCACAGGTCACGGCAGATATCACACTTTGGGAGCGTGGGGTAGGGGATGGGATGGTTTACAAGCCGTAATTCCCACGAAGTAAGACGTTTTCCTGCGACGTGCGCCCAAGAGCTAGGGCTAGAGGTATATGTAGAATTGTAGATACAAGGCTATTTCATAAATGTCTCGAGAGTCGCGACTCTCGCCTAAAGAAATCGCTTCAATTCTCCCTCTCACGAAATCAAGCTCAAGTATGAGAGCCAGCCGGTGAAAAATAAAGCTGACTCGACCCAACCCGAATATTTTAAGGCAAAGAAAAAACCCGACCCGAATATTCAAGCCGCAGAAAAAACCCGACCCGAATATTTTTAGGGGAAGAAAAAACCCGACCCGAATATTTTAAGGGGAAGAAAAAACCCGACCCGGCCCGGGCCCGATTGAAAATGAGCCCAACCCGACCCGACCCTATATGAATTTCACGAAATAAAAGCCCGACCCGACCCGGAATTTTTTTTTTAATTTTGTGCCCGACCCGACCCGAAACGGGTTCGGGTCGGGTCGGGTCGAAAAAACCCGATTTAATCGGGGCCCGACTCGTCTCTAGCGTCTAGTTCATTATTAGGTACTTGGGTAAAAAACAACCCAACATAGATTTAAGGAAATTGTATTACAAACGAAGGGTCCACAACATTGAACGCTATCGCGTTCCCGTGAATAAACCCTAGTAGCTGATTTTCACGAAAGGGGACCTATAAGCTAACGCAAGCCGTGAACGCTGAAACATTGGCGCCACCTAGCTGCCGTACATTTAAATAAATCTAAAACTAAATGGAATAATAATAATAACCTAGCAATTAAGTAACTTAAATAGACCAGTGATGGGCAAAACAGCATACTATATTTTGATCTAAATTCGCTTCAAATAAAGCAAATTTCGAAAACTGCATTTGACCCCATCCTTCGTGTTAGGTAGTGTTTACTTCTTTTAGTGTTCTGAGTTACTCACTAGTTTTAAAGTTGTTTTTGATTATTATATCTGTATTATTCATGACATGAATTGAAAATCGTTCCGTCTAACTATACACTTCTCTGAAATAAATTGAAAAAAAGGCATATGATAACGAAGCATATTGCCGTGAAATGAAAGTTCATATTATTGATCAGGTTAAAGAAGCGATTTAACATGAATCTTAAGAAGCAGTTCTATGCGCTGGGTTTTTCATACTTCTCGTCATTCTATTGCTTCATTATTTAAAACACGATTTGCGAAGACCCAAAAAGTCGATCGGGCGTGTGAAGCATTTTCCGGGAGTCGTAAAAATGCTTCGGAGCTACGCCGCTTCGCTTCTCTCGTGAACAGATCCACGCTCTTGCCCCAAAAAATGTCCCGTTTCTCCCTAGTTCAAAGGCGCTCGAAGCATTTTCCGGGAGTCGTAAAAATGCTTCGGGGTTACCCGCTTTGCTTCTCTCGTGAATAGATCCACGCTCTTGCCGCAAAAAATGTCTCGTCTCTCCCTTACTCAAAGGCACTCGAAGCATTATCTCAGGGAAGCGAAAGTGCTTCTGGTTTTGGTGTTTTCAACATATTAACAAAGCGCATGTTCCGTCCGTTACTTCAAAGCGTGTATTGTATCGTGAAGGAGATAAAGTATTCGCAGTAATCTGTAACGCAATCAGAATTTCTGAACAAACACGTTGTGATGGCTCCACCAGTATTATAGCGTTGTTTTTCTGGTTGAAGGTGCAAATAGGCCAAAATATTATAGCTTGGAAGGGTGGTATGATGGAACAGTGGCCCAAATGACATATCAAATTTGATAAAGTGTCGTCACATGTTCGAATTTAGCGTCGTGTTTATGGAATTTGACAGAATGGATTTTTCATTAGTAATAAGCGGTTCACAGCCAATAATGATTAAATACCATAAAAACCAAAGTTAATTGGTGTTTATTGTAGGTTAGGCTTGTCTGGATTTGAGTATTTTTCAATCTTATTTCGTTTAGAGGGGTTATATTTTACATTACCCTTTAAACCAAATTTAAATTAATTTTTTCATTATTTTTGATGCTAATACCTTCCTTATTGCCGTTCGGAATGGCAAGTCGTTCGGAATTTCACTCATTTTTAAAAAGGAGAGTACTTTTAAGGCGGAGAAATTGAAAATTAATGTTATTCTATGGGATTTAGATTTTTTGTAAGAGACTTACCTTTCAGATTTATTTTCTAATGCTTCCAAATATTTTACGGGCTTTATTTTAAGACAAATTTCATAATTTTATACCGATTAGTTTGGTCACAGTCTATGAACGGCAAAAATATAAAGGAGAAATTAAGTCATTAGGGTTCAATACCCATAGCCTCCAAATCAAAACCTAAGCCTAATTTGTCAAATTAGGCTTAGGTTTTTGGCGAATCTATTTCTCCGCCTTGTTGTTCCCTCCGTTTTCATGAATAGATTGTGGGCCAACTAATCGGTGTAAAATTATGAAATTAGTCTTCAAATAAAGCTTGAAACTTAATTCATACCACACGGAAAATCCAAGTCTGAAAAATATCCGGAAGTATTAGAAAATAAATCTGAAAGGTAAGACACTTTCAAAAAACCAAATCCCATAGAATAACATTACGAATTTGGCCATGCGCGAAACCAGCTAAGTACCAAAAAAAAGGTCAACTTCAGAATTAATTTTAAAATACTTAGACTTAATATTTTTAAATGAAACTTGAAAAGTTCAACATTCGAACCTTGGTCTACCATTTAAAATTGGTTTTAACCGTAACAAATAATTACTCTTTTAGTTCTGCGATGCACGGGACATGTCCTCGAAAGAGTCGATTTTAATGTTATTTCAATGGGGAAATGGAGCGTTCTGATTGGCTAAAGGTCCAATTTTTTAAGAAAATCAAAATTGCATTACAGATGATGATCAGCCCATAACGTAAGAACCCTACCGGGTTCTCCGAATACGATTTTCTTGGCTTCTAAGGCAATCAGAATTATTTCCTTACATGATAATTAAACTAGAGACAATTCTAGGTAAATTTATATTTCATTCTTTTTTTTTACTCTATGAGATATGATTATACGTAACTTAAAAAACATTGAATTAATATTTAATTACTCTTCAAAATAAATAATGTTTGACGTTATTTTTCTGTCTTAATTGACACATCATCTATCATACGAATGTTTAGCTTAAGTGCTACGATTATAATTAAGCGAGTTATGATCATTTTACGAAGCTAAGTATTTGTAATTTATACCTTTGCTAAGTACGATTTCCTGACAAACGAACTAACATTTTTTCATAAAATAGCTCAGGTTTCGTTTTTGAGATTATGTTGAACATTTTAGCCTAAACTAATTTAATTTCAATAATTAACGTTAACTTTTAATTATCTTCCCAAAATAGCCTATATTTGACCATGTTATGCGCCTATATTTGACCATGTTATGCACGTATTTTTAAGGCAAATTTTTTTTACTGCAAATTACTTAATTAAGCAACTCTCCACGAACATAATAAACTTTAGTTTTTATTTCTACGATAATTATTAAACGAGTTATGTTTTTCCTGGGTCAGTTTTAGAGTTTTTTAACTACGCCAACTTGTTTTATCAGTCCCATGTATGCATGGGAAACTAAAGGAGTGGTTCGAGAAATGGGAGAAGTCAGGCGCCCGACGACAAGGAGTGCCGCCGTAGACGGAGAAAGGGGACAAAAGCCTACATCCTACGCCGGTCTCTGGCAAAATTTTAGGGGAAAACTTAGTTTCGTAAAGTGATTATGTCTCTGCTAATAATTATGGTATAAATGAAATCTCAAATTCATTTAATATAAGATGGTATAAATGAAATCTCAAATTCATATAATATATGATTATCTCATCTTGTAGCCAGCCTATGTGTAACAACAACAAAAAAAAGTTATGTTAACACTGAAAAAATAACGTCAAACATAGGGTTACTTTTAATGTAAATGGAATGTTAATGCTGATTTTTAAATTGAATGTCTCTCGGGTTATAACTATAACAATGAAAATATTTTTATTCCAAAGTGACTGAAAAAGAAGTGGAAAAGGAGGTCGAAAAGGTTTTTGAAGATTTTCAAGTCCCTACAACCATCAAACACATGACCAGCCCCTACACACCATCCTCCTCCAAGTCTGCTGCTAATACACTAGAGAAAACCCCGCGATGGCCTCAATGGGAAAAAATAATGGCGATGGAGAGCCTTCTCCGGACATCAATTGGTGTGTATGTGGGCACTGTGCAGAAATGCCAACAGCCACCGAGAACGTCTGTTGTGGGTACAGAGAGCGGTGTATTGCGGATCGGCCAATTTTTGAATTATTGTGCCTAGAGCCAGCAGTTCTAGTATTGGTTATGAGAATTCGGCACGAGATTTGCTTGATATAGCCAATATTAATATGAGGTATCAGGGCTATTCTAACCTTTGCCTATGGCTATATGGCAGGTTAGGCATTGGAAACCGGACCCCTCTGCCATCCTGCTGCATTTCACGCATAAGGGATAGTTATCCTGCTCCTAATGGAATTTATGTAGGATATCTAGAGGTGGAAAACGTTGAAAATGGTCGTGGTCGTGCCCGAAATCGAGGGGGGGGGGCTTTTCGTCGGGGTATGTAGTAGTAAAGTGGAAAACGCGTTCCGCTGTATTACCGCCCCGTGAAGCACGCCCATTAATGACATATTAATTATAGGCACAAATTGAAAATTTAGGAAGTAATGTTTTATATCAATAGACATCTTGCGTGTGTTTTGACCCCTCCAAAGGGGGTGGGCAACCCACATAAGCAGACCTGCAAAGGGGGATGATAAGCTCGTGCGCCGTGACGGCGATGTTTCATCCCCCTTTGCTTGTCAGATTCTGTCGGTTGCCTAACACCTTTGGAGGGGTCAAAATAAACGCAAGAGGTCTATTGATATAAAACATTACTCCCTAAATTATTTATTTGTACCTATACTTCAGTTTCATCTTAATCATTTAGTTTCTTAAAAATTTGTAATTTCCATTATTTAACATATCTTATAACATTAATGTATAATTTATATTATAATAATATTTAAATAATTCAGGAGACTGATACTGCATGGTTAAGAGAAACAGTTTAATTAATAAACTGTTTCTTTTAACTAGCAATATCAGTCTGGTAAAATAATTTAATATTATTATAAGAAGATATCTTCTTATATGAGATTTGGTTTAAATTTATCAGTTCCCTATTGTTATCATTATATATCTCGTGTCTAATATACAGTAACGACAAGCCTCTTCACCAGAAGAAAAGGGTGTAGGCATCCTTCAGTATCAGGCATACAAAGAGGGATGACTCAAGGCTATCGCCGCGCCGTGATAGCGATGGCTGATCCCCAAGGATGCCTACCCCCTTTTCTTCTGGCGAAGAGGCTTATACTAGAATTCCTGCCCCTATCCACATAATATACACTGACAATAAGCCTCTTCGCCAGAAGAAAAAGGGGTAGCCATCCTTCAGTATCAGACTCAGTAAGGGGGGGGGTGACCCAATGCTATCACTGTGCATGAGCTCATGCGCAGTAATAGCGATGGATCATCCCCCTTACTGAGCCTGATATTGAAGGATGGCTACCAATTTCTCTTCCCTTATACTGCCTCTATCCACATAAACAGTCTACGTTTTTGGAGTTTTAAGTACTCGCCTGAACTTTGTATGGTTTTAAGTCATTTTAACCTAAGAGCTGTACTAAAGGCTAGGCGGCTATAGCTTATCCTACTACACGTACTTTGGTCTCCATCAATGTTATCATTTCCTTAGGTAGCCAACCATCTTTATTTTAGTCAGCCATAGTTTGTAGTACGTACAAACCTATGTTTATATGTGGGATGCTGAGAGCTAGATTGGGATATTCTAATCGTTTGTACATAAGGAGGCTTGACAAACTCTGCAAATTAATTAATAATTGAAAAGAGTAATCTTTTTCTAGTTTAATAATTCTTAATTAGGAATTACAAGTTGGTAGATAATTTTAACAGAACTTTTTAAATTTCTTACACAAGATTGAAAGTCAAACTCTACACTTCATTATGTTAATTTAATTTAAAAATTTCAAGCAGCTGAAACTGCTAAAGTAATTTTTAGTAAAAATAATTCAGCGGCCTTAACTAGCCTTAGATAGGTGTCTTTTCCAAAAAACTTTACGTTGGCATGGCTGAAGAATTTGGCAATCTTGGAATATAAATTTCCAGATAAAGGTATACAACTTGCCAATATTAGATTTCCGGAATACGATTTGTGAAACAAAGGTTGGCTTGCCCATTGCCCCAATTATTATTAATGCACAATTTATTACTTTTTTATTATTATAAAATGATTACTGTTTAGTGTTTACCTTCGTATGTTTTGCACCAATATTTTTGGGGCAGACCCAAGAAAAAACCACAGCAGATCCCAAATTATCTCTGCATCTGTATTCTAAAGTTTCGCCACACTCTGATCATGTTTTAGGGAAACAACCCTTGACTAATTTAGTTAAGTGCCCCAGATTAACGAAAACTAGAGTTTGTGTTGAATTGCAAAATTATCCTCATAGATGGAAACCCATTCTCAATACTAACCGATCTATATGATTGCGTCACTTTTGTTTATCTTAGTTGTTTTTCTATCTGTAACTGCGTAGTCGCGCTTTGTCAATAAAAGTGTAAAGAGCTTTGCTCTTGTTAATAAGAACTTTGTGTCATTTTATAATAATTAGTTTTAGACACCGCAAATTTCCAACAGGTTATGGGCCTGGGATGCTTTTAGTAAACTAATTACGCTAATGCTAATAGTTACATCGCTACTAAGTAGCGTGGGTGTGAATAATTAAGTTCGATAAACAATAGACTGAAACGCCAGCCATTGTGAGAACTTGAATAAAGCTAACAAAAATAAATATGACGTATACAACAAAGGTGTAATTCGCGAAGCTGAATAGCTCAAACTATCAGGTTTGGAAATTTAAAATGGAAATGTTTTTAATAAAAGAGGATCTATGGCATGTGATCAACGAAGCAGCTCCAACACCGTTGACAACGGCTTGGACGAGGCAAGATAATAAAGCAAGGGCATTAATAGGCTTACTCGTTGAAGATAGTCAGCTGATGCATGTCAGAGATAAAACTTCAGCTCTAGAAGTTTGGGAAGCGCTTAAAGCCTACCACGAGAAAAGTACGCTTTGTAGCAAAGTATTCTGTTTGAAAAAGCTATGTCGAAGTCAATTGACTGAATCAGGAAATATGGAGGATCATCTCGAAAAAATGCTAGATATCGTTGATCGTTTAAGAGGTTTAGGCGAAAATTTAAAAGAAAATCTAGTGGTAGCTTTATTGCTATGCAGCCTACCGGAAAGTTATGAAACTTTAATTATTGCGCTAGAAACTAGAAATGAAGCCGATTTAACTCTGGAATTAGTAAAAGGAAAACTAATTGACGAACATAATAGAAGAGTTGGACTAAACGATAAAACTGAATTAAACGAGAAACAACGGCCTTAAAAACATTTAAAAACACACCAGCTGCAGCGACGAGACTTACAGGAACTTGCTGGCAGTGTGGAAAGGTTGGTCATTCAAAGAAACACTGTTGGTCTGACAAAGGAAGAAATCCGCCAAGATCCAAACCAACTGGAAAATCACAAGCAAGCGTTGCTAAGCAAACCCAAGAGGATAAGGGTAACTATACCTCCTTCAAAATAACTAGTAAGCTCAGAGGTAACGCTTGGTACGTTGATTCGGGTGCTACGTGTCATATGACGAATGACAGAACGTTCTTTTCAACCTTGGACGAAACCTTCAAAGACAAAGTATATGCTGCGGATGGTGGAACTTTACAAGCTACCGGAAAAGGGATCGGAATGTTACACTGTATTGTTGAAAATGATACACTAACTATCGCGGATGTCAAAGACGTATTATACGTGCCACAACTGACTGGCAGCCTCTTATCGGTGCATCAATTAGTGAAGAATGGACTGAAAATTACATTTGATGAAGAAAATTGTAAGTTTATTCAATCGGATGGCAAAATTATCGCAAAGGCAACATGCGATGGAGACCTTTACAAATTGGATCAACCATTATCCGCTTTATTGGCGTCCAATAAATGTTTGTTATCGAAAACTTGCATTCATCTCTGGCACAGAAGACTTGGACATCGGGATCCGGAAGCAGTAAAAGTTTTTGTTAATAAGCAGCTGGGAGATGGTATAAAGATATCAAAATGCGAAAATACATGTATTTGTAAAACATGTTGTGAAGGAAAGATGTCATGATTGCCGTTCCCGAAATCTACAACTAAATCAGAGCGTACACTAGACTTAATCCACACGGACTTATGTGGACCGATGCAAACGGTAACACCAAGCGAGAAAAAGTATATTCTGACATTGATTGATGATCGCAGCAGATATACCATCGTGTCACTTCTCAAAACAAAAGACGAAGTCGCTGAGCATATCCGTGGTTTTGTACGACTCTGTGAAACTAAATACAACCGTAAGCCAACTAAATTTCGTTCAGACAGAGGTGGCGAGTATGTCAATAGAGAAATAAAAACATTACTCTGCAAAGATTGTATGCTCACGGACGCAAAACTTCCGAATCGCTATTGGAGTGAAGCAGTAATCACAGCTTGCTACCTGCAAAACAGGTTGCCAAGTAGAGCAGTTGAGAAAACGCCCTACGAGCACTGGTACGGAAAAACCCCTGATTTAAGCAATACTAGAATCTTCGGTTGCACAGCTTTCGCCCACATCCCTGATGAAAAACGTCGGAAACTAGACGGAAAAGCGAAGAACTTGACATTCATGGGATACGAAGAAGGCTCAAAAGCTTACAGGCTTGTCGACACGAAGACCGACCTCGTAACAATAAGCCGAGATGTAAAATTCATAGAAGACCATGAAGATTGCTACGTGCCTTTAAATAAAAATAGAAAGGGAGAACCAGACGCGATACAAAACGAAGATACTTCAGTTAGTGAAGAAAACGTATCGGTACATAGTGAATTGGACGATGCCATAGCCGTGATTGAGCCAGAAATAAGACGCTCATCAAGAACAAACAAAGGGCAGCCACCAAAGAGATTAATTGAGGCCATGATTGCGGAACACGGTGATACAACTATCTATGACCCTTGTGGAATAGAGGAAGCTATTTCAGGACCCAATGGGACGGAATGGAAAGCGGCAATAGCTGAAGAGCTTCAGTCACTCGAAAACATGAAAACATGGACTCTTACGACATTGCCACCTAACAAAAAGGCCATTGGCTGTAAATGGTTGTTTAAAACCAAGAGAGAAGCGAAGGGAAACGTTATTAGATACAAGGCTCGCCTTGTTGCGCAAGGCTTTTCTCAGAAATTTGGATCAGACTATGACGAAGTCTTTGCCCACGTCGGTAAACAAGCCACTTTCCGAGCACTCTTAACCGTTGTTGGACACAAACAAATGCAAGTTCAGCATTATGATATAAAGAGGCCTTTCTTAATGGTACATTAGAAGAGGACCTTTATATGAAACAACCACCGGGAATTGCTTCACCAGAAATGGAACATTTAGTATGTAAATTGCATAAAAGCATTTATGGATTAAAACAATCTGACAGGGTTTGGAATGAAGAACTGAATGATATTCTGGAAGCAGACGGGTTTAAGAGAGGGACTGCCGATATATGCCTTTACTCAAAGATAGGTAGCGAATGGCATTATGTATTCGTATACGTTGATGACATTATCGCAGTTGGAACGAACGCGTTTATCGAAGAGTTTTCAAAGTTCCTGGCTAAAAATTTTTCAGTAACAGATCTCGGTGAACTTAAACTATACTTGGGCCAAGAAATTATACGCGATCTGGACGGGATATTTAGTATCCATCAAGCAGGATACATATCGAACATTTTCAAACGATTTAAAATGCAAGACGCAAAGCCCGCCAAAACACCAATGGACACTGGATATATGAAAGAAAAATCGAAAGGAAAAGGGCAAGAAATGCCTAATAAAGAAATCTACAGACAAGCAATTGGTTGTTTGTTATACGTTGCAACTTGCACTCGCCCGGATATCTCCGCTACTATTTCAATTCTAAGTCGAAATATTTCAAATCCCATGATATCTGATTGGACAGCAGTAAAGCGCGTATTCAGATACCTGAAAGGAACTCAAGATTTGAAGTTGAAACTTGGTTCTGCAAACATCGAAAGAAATATTCTAAACGGGTACGCCGATGCGGATTGGGCTGGTGATGTAGAAGACAGGAAATCAAACTCGGGGTTTGTTTTCCAATGGCAAGGGGGAACCATAAGTTGGGCAAGCCGTAAACAAACAGTTGTTGCACTGTCATCCACAGAAGCAGAGTATGTGGCACTATCTGAAACGTGTCGCGAAGCGCTATGGTTGTTACAACTCATAAAAGAAGATCTAAAGCAAGATGTTTTTGAAACGAGGATTTTTGAGGACAACCAAAGTTGTTTAAAAATGATCAAAAACGAAAGTATAACCCAGCGAACAAAACATATTGATACGCGTCACCATTTCGTGAAAGAATTAAAAGATGTGTTCAAGTTCGATTATTGTCCAACTGAATGCATGATAGCAGATTTGCTAACCAAACCATTGGAACGATTGAAAGTCCAAGAATTAACATCGCTACTTGGACTATATATATAAATTAATTAATAATGGGTAAACAAAATTTTGAGAGAGGGTGTTGAATTGCAAAATTATCCTCATAGATGGAAACCCATTCTCAATACTAACCGATCTATATGATTGCGTCACTTTTGTTTATCTTAGTTGTTTTTCTATCTGTAACTGCGTAGTCGCGCTTTGTCAATAAGTGTAAAGAGCTTTGCTCTTGTTAATAAGAACTTTGTGTCATTTTATAATAATTAATTTTAGACACCGCAAATTTCCAACAGTTTGGTAAAGCATTTCTTCTGTTTCAATGAATTTTTTCAATGGTGAAGCCTGGTAGAGAAAAGAGTTTTGAACTTTTTTGAACAATAGTTTTAAATAGGGTAAATACCAAAAAGAAATTTCAAATATTATATCCCAGCTAAGTTACTAAGCTAATGGGTTGTGTTGTTAATTATGATATTTAATTTTTAAATACGACTGATTCGGGTAAATTTTCTCAGCGTTGGTTTTTAACTTTTTGTTGCCTATACATTTTAGAACTGTTTTTAGTCTTTAGTCAATTACTTTGCTACCGTTACTCCATTATATTTACTGTTATCCCATTGTATCACTGTTATTCCATTGTATTTTTCATTATCTGATTCACTTCTGTGTAACTTTCCCTTTTTTTTGTAACCATCCCTTTAGGCACTATTTTTTTGTGTCTAGAGCTGTATGGCCTTATAGGCCCTAGCTCGTCAAATAAACATAATCTTATTTTCAAAGTTCTAATTATTAAATAAGTTATAAATTTTTATATTTTCACAAAACTCTCAAAAAAAAAAAAAACGTTTCTTGGGCAAGTTATCTTCAAGCCCAAAAAAACTTCGCTTCATCTTATATAAATAATTACTTGGCAGTGGTTTTCTATTATGAGACTATCAAGAGATTCGTCATTAATCCCGAAAGTTCTTTGTAATTCCTTAAAATAAAATAATTTAAAAATTAGACAAAATAAATGGAAGAAACATTAAGATCGGAAACAATTCTTACATCAGAAAAGTCCGTGGCTTCTGTAAAATTATTTCGGAAACCTAACGAACAATTTTCTCCTTCATCACTAAACATAGGTATATACATTTTAATTTTATATACATTTAAATTTATGAAAATATTTCATCAAAAACAACCCCTTACTCCACATTTTCAAGCTGTTCATTACTTGAATGATTCAAGAGCAGCTTTTCACTTTCTTCATTTCTAAATGAAGATAGCTCATATTTTAGAAATAATTATTAGGTTTTCATATATATAATAATTTGGTATTACAATGGTGAGATGTTATGAAACAAAAGCCTTCGTTTTGAAGGAGCACCATGTACCGAAGGTGTTGAAAATTTTCTTTTCAAAGTTTTTGGCGTAGTAGGACTCGACATACACTGGGATTCAATGGCCAATCCATATTTACTCCTAGGAGTGTTAGGGGAAGGTTTTTCTAAAAATTGCAAATTGTCAGAAACTCATCTATTTAATTAGTATTAAATAATCAAAACTCACTTGTATGTCTATATCTTAGGTAATTACGTGGTCTTGGAAAGGAAAATTTGGGACTAGTAGCAATACTTTTAATTCCAAGAGGTTCAGTTTGACTACCAAAATGGCTAGAAAGAACCGGAATGTCAGTTTGAACGTTGAAATTTGATGTTCGTAAAAAAAGCGTTTGGGTATGCGTCGAGATTGATGGACTTTTTCCCATGCTATGGGAAATTTAAACAATTAAATTTAGAAATAACCATTAGAATATTACTATGAAAAATTAAAGCCACGCAAAGTTTTATTTACTATAGTACAAGTTTTATTAACAATCAAATTTTGAAATAACCATTACATTATTTAAATTTTTTATTTACTATTACATTCAATTCGTTTTAATATAATAAACAAAGTAAAACTTACTAATTATTTAGTAGTATCTTTGCTAGAGCTTCATTTGAAACTTTTAACTCCTTTCTGAGTTCGTCCCATCTTGCAAAACTCTCACCAATGTGAACTCTTTGAAAATATACTATAAATATTGTAAAAATAAATTTTCAGTTTAAATATTGATGGAATTAATTACCTTTCTTTGTTGTTGGTGGCATAATGACTTTCGATGATTGTCTGAGAAGCCTTGGACTTTTGTAGAAACTTAGTGTTAAAACTTCTAAAGTTAAACTTTCTAAAGCGGAAAGATTTCTAAATAATATTCTTAAGTAGAAAGCGATGGCTCTTTCAATTCAATCCAACAAAACAACTTAAAATAAGATTTTGGTAATGGCAGAGACAAATCTTACACATAATAAGCAAATAGCAGACTACAAACATGAATTTCTTCCGCCAATTTTGCGATATTCCACGTGATCTGATTAACCAATCCGGACGAGCTGACCAGCTTTTTAAAGAAATTGCAACGCCCAATTTTACCAAAAAATTCGCGCGGAGATAGGGCCTTCTTGTGTTTAAAACAGTCAAAAGGCGCAATTTTTCAAAGGGAGCATTTCCCTTTAATATTGCGGTTTACTTAGATGATTTAGTTATATATAGCCTCAAAAATCTGGGCAGAACAGCTTAGAGCCCTCGAGTATGTCTTCCGTAAATTACAGTCAGCGGGTTTCACCCTTAATATGTCAAAATGCTTTTTCGCAAGAAACAAGGCATTAATTTTAGGACATATCGTAGACGAGGAAGGCGTGCGTATAAATCCAGACAAGACCGCAGTAATAAAATCTTTACCTCGACCTTTTAACGTTAAGTCCTTACAAAGGTTTCTAGGTTTTACAGGATGGCATAGCAGATTTATTCCTAAATATGCTGAATTAGCCGCACCTTCATACAAGCTAAAACGAAAGAAAGTACGATGGCATTGGTCTGAGGAGTGTGAACAGGCTTTTCAAGGTTAAAGGAAGCAGTATTAGGAATAATTAATAACCCATTATACCATTACGATCCGGCAAAACCCTTATATTTAACTACTGATGCTAGCAAGATAGCTATAGGAGCAATGGTTTCCCAAAAAGATGGCTCCCTTGAATATCCTTTAGTATATGGGTCCAGATTATTAAACCAAGCCCGGAAAAATTATTCCACCTATGAACAGGAGTGTTTTGCTATATTTTGGGCGGTTAACAAATACAAGGATCTGTTAGATGGCCGAGAATTTATCATAATATCAGATCAAAAATCACTCCAATGGTTATTCTCGCTGAAAGAACCTACAGCTAGAGTAGCTAGATGGGTTATGTTCCTACAGTCATTCAACTTTAAGATACACTATCGTAAGGGAGTGGAAAATGTTGTTGCTGATTATTTGTCTAGGGATGCATCTGTGCCTGTTGTACTGGGAGCTGTTACTTTAAATAATAGCGTTCTAATTGCACCCCCACCTTTAGTAATGGACACCTTTTCACTAGAGGATATAAGGCGAGAACAACAGACAGATCCTGACACTTTACAAATTACCGCTCTCCTACCCACAACTCCAGATACTCAAAGGCTATGTGAATTATTGGATGGAATTTTATATCGTAAAGCCTGGGGACATAATCCTAGAAAACTATTTTTATCAAAGACATTAAGACCTAAATGCCTACAATTATATCATACACATTTAGTGTCCCTTATGTGGACATAAGGGACGAGACAAAACTTATGAATCTATACGATTCAGATTTTATTGGCCTACCTTAAGATCTAATTTAAGTCAGTTCGTGGCTACCTGTCTTATATGTCAGCAATATAAAAACAGAAATAGAAAGACACCAGGGCTTATGACATCAAATGTAACTACCCATCCTTGGGATTTAGTTAGTGTAGACATTAAGGGGCCCCTACCACTCAGTCATCAAGGCAATAGATATCTTCTGGCTTACATAGATGTATTTACTAGGTACTTGGAACTAATAGCTTTACCAGACATTGCTGCTAGTACCGTTAGTCGTACCATTAAGGATTTAGTTCTTAGATGGGGCTCACCGCGAAAATTATTATCTGATAATGGTACGCAGTTTATTTCCCGATTATGGAAAGAAACATTTACCCTCTTTAATATAGAATGTAAGCGGACATCACCCTATCACTCTCAATCGAATCCTATTAAAAGAGCTAATCATTCCATTAAAACTATGTTAAGCATACATGTGGGCAATGACCATCAGAATTGGGACACCAGTTTACCCACATTACAATTTGCGTTAAATACTAGCCCTCACGAAACCACGGGTAGAACTCCCTTCTATTTAAATCATGGTAGGGAATCATATATGCCCTGGGAAGTTTTTGAAGACATCCTGACAGAAATTGATCCAGAGAACTTTCTACCTGAGAATCAAGAGAGGATAAACATTCTAGGGCAAGAAATTGTAACGGTAACAAAAACTATAGAGAAAAATCAGGCCTTACAACGCAAATATTATAACTTAAAGCGGGAAGAAGAGTTCTTTCAACCAGGCATGTTGGCGTGGAAAGAAAACCATCAACTATCCAATGCCTCTAGACAAATTTCGGCTAAGCTATTGCCTAAATTTCTGGGTCCATTCACGATTATACGACTTATAAAAATCTTGTTTACGAACTGGAGAAGTCAGCACTGGGAAAAGATCTCAATGTCATATTAGTCAGTTGAAGATCTTCCGGTGATTTCGAACCTGACGAACCATCTCTATCATCTGAGGAGGATCAGGAAGAACCCTTAGCATCTCTAACACCTGAGGTGTCTCAAGAACAGTCTATGGAAGAGGAGGACTCTCAATTAAGTATCGATGGAGAGCTTATTTCTACTTCAACTCCTATCCATTCTAGACATACACCTATAGCAGACACCTTATCTATTACTTTAGACCCAGACACTGATACTCCAGACCCTTTTTCTCCTACATTAAGCCGACCATTTAGAACTCAAAAACAATATCCTTTTATTACTGAACGTACCATTTTACCCTTCCAACATGGATTTGTAAGGGAGGTTGTTTTTAGACAAACCGTACAACCAGGAGGCGTTGATAAAGATATTTACTATCACGCTCTACCACCTTATAGAAAAAAATTACGTTCTAGGGTAGAAGTAATGGCTTATTTAGTAGAACATCCATTTCCTAGTTTAGACAAAGATTGTTTTATTTTTGAGAGAAAGTTTATTTATACTGCTCCTTGGGAAATTAGTAGATAATAAATTAATATTTATTACTATTTCTTACTAATCATTACTTAGCTCTTATTATTTTTTATGTTAATTTGGAAATAGTACGCTAGATATTGGAATTGGAATGCCAATATTAGCCTCCCGGGGTTTACCTTTTCCAATAAATATTGTATTGACGTACTAACATTATTGCTACTAGTTTATTGTTAAAAATTAATCATTTTAACTTCATTATTCTATTTAAATTATATTATACACTTAACTTCATTATTCTATTTAAATTATATTATACACTAACTAATTTTTGTTTTATTTAAATTATACATTAAACATACTAAATATACCTATATTAAAATATATACTATAATTACTAATTTAATTCTAATGTCACTACTACTTAAATTCTAATTTTATTCCAAATCACGCCAAATCGAAGTCACGATAAAGACGCTAGTTACATCAGCCTAGCCGTATTGTCCACATCAGTTCGGACATCCTTAACACTACAGTATTACGAGAGATACCGCTACCAAACCAAGCCATGCAGGAAGGACCTAAAGCTACGAATACTCTCATCTTCCATCAAGATTGAAACTGAAGAAAAATGCCACCTGTAGTGTCCTTTTTCTTTGGGGGAGGATGTGTAGCGGAACAGAAATTTTACTTACCTTAGTTTTTTATAGCCCTTCCGGTCACTGGCGCATGCGCCATATTGGTCGCGAAGTATAAAAGTTAGATACGCCAGTGTCAGAGAGAAGAGAGTTTTGGTGACCGCGAAAAGTTAACGCCATAAAAGTTTCAATGTAATTTATTCCAAGTTGACTGAATAAAACGTCTATTATCAAGTTATAATTTAACCAGTATAACGTGTATTATATTCTTATTCGCCGTAATATTAGATTAAGATGGCATTAAGCACATTGATAAGTGTTTCATTTCTTGTCCCTCTCTTCAATTTTTAAGCGTTTAAACAAGCCATGGGCATTCCCGGCCAGGTTACGATCTCCCCTGAATCCGTTACAGGAGGATCCCCGGATGGTATAATATCTCGCAAGTGCTGTGGAAAGGGTGTTTTGGAGATAAAATGTCCATATACCTTCAGAGATGCTCAGACGGAGGAAATAGTGGCGGCCAAATCTTATTTGATAAGACAGGAAGATGGGAGTTTAAAACTTGACAAAAAAACATAGCTATTACTATCAGGTACAGGCTAATATTTTCATTTGTGAAGTTGAATATGGTGACTTTGTAGTCTGGACCACGAAAGATACGTACGTCAAAAGAATATTGAAAGACTCAAGTTTTTGGAGTCTGCTACCAGAATTAGTAGGAAAATGGTTTTCAACAAGGAACAATTTCTTAAAGCAGCGTTCTGGTAACAAATTCCCCGAGTAAGGTAAATAAAAACAAAAGCAAGTGGAAAAATATTGTCTTTGTGGGGGGCCTGAAGAGGGTGATATGGTTGGCCGTGATAATGAAAACTGCAAAAAAAAAGGTTTCATTTTAAATATTTAAGAATTAGAGTTAAACCTAGAGCTAAATTCTGGTATTGCCCAGAATGTAGGCCTTTAATGCAGCCAAAAGGAAGAAGAGGCAAGAAATAAGATTTTTGGTTTAATTTTTTGGAAAAAATTCCTATTTACAATTTAAATTCCTAGAATAGGTAAATATATAAAAGGGAGGAGTCCTTTTTCGCAAGATGAGCGTCGACGTCACCCGTGACGTTTCTTGTACAGAAAGACAAAATTCTTAAGATCTCAAGTTTTACTCTCAAGCTCAATGGCTGCTTTCTCCGCGCCCGCGTTCTTTTTACATCCGGAACTCTAGGGGATTGGTGACGTCTACAGTGACGCGGCCGCTAAACTAACAAGTTGATCAAGCCGAACTGAGCTTTTTATATATTTATCTAAAGTTCCTGTAAAAATTGTGATATAAGTTTGATAACAAATGTGATAACGAATATTTGATGATAATAACAAATGTAATAATGAATATTTGATGATAATAACAAATGTAATAACGAATATTTGATGATAATAACAAATGTAATAACGAATATTTGATGATAATAACAAATGTAATAACGAATATTTCATGAATATTATTTGATAATAAAAGTTATAATTGTTAAAAATAATTTCCAATCATACTTACACTTAATCAAAAGGGACTACTGAATCACAGCTATTAACTAATGCGCAACACACGGTAACAAGCTTGATAATTCTTGGAATATCATTAGTATTCCTAATCATATAGTCAATCGGTAACACTGACTTTAAAATAGACCCTAAAATAAATAAAACGAGCTGGAAATCCACGACCCCAGGCATGTAATATTTAAGAAGGGGGTGTAGAACGGGCATAAAATCTCTACTACAGCCATCTATCGTGATAAAAACTTAATAATAACCTTTTTTTGGTCATTCTTAAAAATAAATTAGGCTTGGGAAAATTAAGTAATTGATGTATTAAAATTTCTAATTAACCGCAATAAATATTATATAAGTTTTCGTTAATAAATACGTTGTAATATACAATTTAATATTTAAGCGTCACAGGTAAAACCTAGTGGAGAGCTGAAAAATCATCCACCCTGACTTGTCTGCACTTACAAGGGCGCGTTATCTCCCTCGGAGGTATAGAGCGTGGTGACAATTCAAGGTGGTTTTTCTCTCTATAGGCGCTAAGATAAAATTCATGTGACCAAACTCAGGCTATCGGCATCGGCCACATATTGCCTCTTCCCAGCAAGCTCTTGGGGAAGAGTAAAAGTCGTTGGAAAATTCGAACGATTTTATTTTAGGGACTATTGTGTACTTATTTCGCGTCAGGCCGATTGCTCTCACAATGTGTATCTTAACCTTTGCTATTTTACTGGTTGCCATAACTTGC